>JAVSBV010044666.1:0-11131 GCA_033117975.1 Parotocinclus spilosoma
TGATACATTCTCTCAGTTTAAACTTTTGATCTGTGATTTGTGTTCTATTCTGAATAAAATATTAGATGTTGGCATCTATACATTACTGCATTCAGTTTTTATTCACAATTTGTTTAGTGTCCCAACTTTTTTGGAATCCGGTTTGTATAATATTTAACTCTAATCATTTTTAAATATACTTTATTTCTGGTGCTTGACCCTGCAATGAACTGTAGTTATGGGCTAGTTGACAACAAGAAACAGGAAAAAACTACGTACATTACTTGATGGATGAAGCCAGTATGCAATGTTGGTGTCCAAAGTAATCCACTCCAGAGGTAATGAGCTGTACTTGTGCTCTGACTCTTCATTTTTTACGGTAAGCATCTTCCACTACCACAGACATGCAAACAGATTTGTGCGATGCAGTTTATTAAACATATTAAGCAATTCAGTTACAAGTGTTCATGATTTACCTGCAGTTCCATGAACTTGGCCATGAATGTGAGATTTCTGCTGAAGTCAGTGTGAGTGGGTAAGTTTAGCTCCAGTTCTCTCTCCCGTTGTTCCTGACCTGTGAAAAGAACATCAGGATTATGGAGAGGGTAAATACTAAGACACCACATTTTTCTGGGGGAAAAAACACCATTACACGTACTCCTGCCATAGCGATGCTCTTCGACATTCCATGTGCCACTCTGTTGATATTTATAAACTTTATCTCCCACTACTTCTAGCTGGTGGAAACCCCATTCTGGAAGAGATGCTCCACTCAACTACAAAAACAAGCAGAATTATCTCAAATGAAGTTTTTTATATTCTTAAACATCCACAATGTTTTGGAACCAACTAATCAAATCCTCAGTTCCAATAGCTAAATCATTTATGCTTTAAAAATCATTTAGGCTTTAAAAAATAGACAGATACAGATACTTATAACACACCTTTAATACAGCAGAAGTGTTGACATGGATCAGCCGCACCTCTGATAGTATGGTCTTCCACACGTCTCGGTCAGACTGCCGGTTTGTTATGTCCTGAAAAGCAAACAAATTCAGATTGTAAGAATAACAATTTTCATCATCTTAAAACATTCGCAACAGCTACTTGAAGATTAAATCCATCAACCATTTATGAAGCAAATAAAGACAGAAGAAGCCTAGCATTCAAGTAACATCACATTAAAAAAAAAAAAAAAGATGATAGTCTATACCATGCATAGTCAAATTTGTGTGGAGTTCATGCCAGCTGGAATGCACACTGCCATCAAAGCGATATACAGAACGGAACAAATAATATTAAAACTCGAAAAAAGGACAAATGTCAAAGGTTCTCTTAAGGTTATGCTAAATATATGATTTGTAATGAAAATGTTGTGATTTCAATCAGTCTTGACCCCAACTGTATATATTTACATTGAACAGATGCCCTTATCACACCCCTTGTGGCAGCGTCGGCAGAGGTGGGATTTGAACCCTGGACCATAAGATCTAGAGTCCAGTGACTTAACCACTAGGCTACCACAGTCCGCAGAATTTATTATACATTATACATATATTTATATGTAAATATATTTCTGCAACAGCTTTGCATTTTTAGTTTGTGCAACAGTCTTTGCAGGTGATCCACAAGTGTTTTGAGAACTTAACTGGGTGGTTCATTAATTTTGCAAAAAATGTACGTATTGGCTTTGTTCTCCATAGAGGTTAACTAGAATATCCACATACACCGTCCACAAAAATTAGGGAATAGATCATTAGGGGATATTGCGTTTTGAAATAACCCCTCATTATATTGAGCAGAATAGCATAAATATAATTTAACCAAGGGTACCTAAACTGTATTATTTTTTTTTATTTTTTTTTACAGTTTTTTAAAAAATAGTTTAAGTACATTGAGGTTTTATGTACCATTTAAAACCATTAAAATGTTGGTTTTTCACTGTAACGGTCTTATAATGATTATGCATCATGTAGGGAGTATTTTAGATTTTATATGTATTTTAATATTTTGGACACTTCCTTTAATTATGGGGGCTTTACAGGATGTGATCCAGTTCAACACAGGGCCACCAGGTGCTACTGATTCCTTAATCTAACCTCTAACGCCACTGGGTGACACCCAACTCAGACCGAGAGCAGTAGCCGTTATTTAATAGATAATTGCTAAACACTTAATATGGAACCTTCTATCCGCTTGATTTTAAGCTTTATTGTAATCATACGTGATTGAATAAATAGAATGATTCGATATTAAAGTATCTAGCATGTAGGTTTTTAACTTCACAGGTTACTCACCACTCTCCATAGATTCTGAGCTGGCATGGACACATTAAAATCAATGTAACCAGACACTTCTTGAGAATGAGGGCTCATGGGAGCTGCAACATCATGCCTAAAAATACAAACACATGCCGGTCAGTAAGTTTAACGATCTGATCAATGACCATTCACTTTTTCTTAGCGGTAAACAGCTGGTCACCTCAACAGCCAATTAACACATCCGATCGACAGGAAGGTAAGAATTAGACAGGAAACTGGTCAGGTCAAAGCTGACTGTACTCTAGTAATTTCTATAAGCCCTTTAAATAGTCCTATTTAAATATAACAGACTTTTACCCATTTCATTTATAATGCATGACTTTTTAAAATTATTAATATGATATGTAATATTAATATTATTTTATTATTATTTCCTGGCTTGCTAATTAACTAAGGAATTAAGTTACGTGTTGAGGAAGCGTGATGTCATGCCATGCATCAACTGGATAACATCGCCATGTCTGACAGGTCGGGGTGGGCTGCTCACCACAAGGCTTTGTCTAGGGGGTTCAAATAAAACACAGCATAAAACATTTCCTAAAACTTTACATTCTGTGTTCTGAAATACAATTTTACTATTCAAATATAACTCAATGACACAGTGATAGATACCTGCTAGGATCCTTGATGATCCACCAGTTGTTAATGTCTTTGAAAGGGTAGCATGTCACCTGCTGCTGGTGTGAGCTGCCACGTCCATTATCATATCTTCACACAAAGATTAATATCGTTGGGGGTAATCTGGTCTACGTACAGTTATATCTTAGCCCTGTAAATGTAGGTAGCACATTACAAATGACTGACCTGATTGGATAGTTGGCCTTGTGAGAATGTAGCCAGCATGGGACAGGTTTGCTGGACACACTACGGAGTGTCACTTGGGAACCAAAAGCCACCTCCAGAGGCTGGCCCTGAGTGATCCTGGACAGGCCTCCCTGTCGATAACAGAATTTTACAAATTCGTTTATTAACATTTGCACGTATAGGGAACGTACAAACAAGAACTACTGTTACTTACGAACTTTGTTCATCGAAAAATAAATTTGCAAACAAGTTTTTCAAAACGATCTACAACACAATGTTTAGGTACTCAGCATGCAAAGCATAATACTGTAAAAAACAAGTTCTTACTAAATTCTAGCCAACGCTTGAAGAACTTATGCAGTGTGATTTGCAAGCTTTTGCTGTGGCTAAGTGGCGACTTGTGGCTTTTTTGTAGTAAATAGAAATGTTAGGCAAAGGCCTGTAGGTGGCAGTAGAGTGCTGGGGAGAAACTCAGGAGCGTTGTAGTGATGCCAGAGACGAAGAGTTTCTTTGGTAACCACAGATAATACGCATTTCTTATTCGCTGTCATGTTCTTTGGTCCGATTAAGTGGAATTTTGGTCCAAATAAGCGAATAACATTACACTTATTTATTAGGATTTGATTCGGTACTTTAGGATTTGGTCCAAATAAGCGTCTGGTCCCATTAACTGGTGGTCCTATTAACCGAAATCGACTGTATATCAAATTTAGCAAGACTTTGAAGCAAGAAGTATTGGTGGACACCAGGGGTGTGCCATAATCGCATCATTTGCGATAATACCAGAATAATTATTTTAGAAGATATAAAACGTCCATATGATATTCCGACCTCTTTACATAATGACTTAATAGATTTACACAGAGCATGGGGTACTTCCATTACATGGCTCATAGGCAGAGCAAACTACAGTGATACGTAAGCTATGCAAATTGTCTGTAACAACAAACTTAATCTGTTTCACCACCTCAAGTAGGAGCACGTAGCTGAGTATGAGGAAAGTCAAAAATGCCAAGAGGCAAGGTGTTTTAAAAGGACAAAATATATTTAGTTGCAATTGTATGTTGTTGAAATATATCACCAAATATATCGTTATTGCAAAAGTACTCTAAAATATTGTGATATTATTTTAGGGCCATATTGCCCACCCCTAGTGGACACTACTCATGATTGTGTAGTATAACATTATAATTACAACCTTTTCTTGCCTAAAATAGTAATTCCAAGGGCGTAATCATTGGCACCTCTAAACTCAGTTACTGTTCCTATGGGCGGTACTCTAACATCTTTGCATAACCAAAAGATAAAATAGTATATTTCATGACATTACTCCCCAAGAAATACACTTGACGCAGCTTGGCACTTACACCCTTGCACTACATACACTATACAGACAAAAATGAGACACCACCTATAAATAACAGCATTTATGAAATCAGACACTGATAAACCATGCCTTCATTAGCCTTGCTGTGTGCCCTGGAATAGAACAGGGTATTCCCCCAAACTGTTCACAAATGTATTTTTATACTAAAACATTAAGATAGAAGGAAAAAAAACCTCAAGAGGACCAAGACTCAAAAAGGGACCCATCCTCCTTGGGTGACCTAGATGTTAATTGAAAGAGTTAAGTTGTATTCATAGTAAAAATTTTTCTTAATTTTTCATAGTTAAAATTTTTTTTAAATCTTAAATCTATTTCTTTATAAAACTGAGTTCTCAGCAATACGTTTTTGAAGATATATCATCTCCTAATAACTAAATAATAAGAGTTATTGCACTCTGGTGTGGCCTGGGCATGGTGGGACTTCACTGAGAGTGAGCACCAAAATAACAAAACCAAACGGTGAAGTATGGTGGTGAAGGAAGCATCATAGTATGTGACTGTTTTATTCCCTTATAGACAGACAATAAACAAACAATTTTTAAAACTTATATATATATATATATATATATATATAATGTTGTATAATATATAACATTACATATATATGCATACAATATGGATAATAATTTTAAAAGAACGGTCAAAAATCTCTCCTCAACTGTTGTACAAGTCTCATTACCAGTTACTGCTGCTAAAGGAAATGAACCCCCCACTATTAGAGATAGTAAATCTGCTACAAACCTGATAACCTCCAGTTCAGTGCTGGTGCTTTCCGTGTCATCTCCATCATGGCGGCTGACTGTGTGCACTGGTGTCACATCAGCTGAGGTATTAGTGTCCGAGTCCTCAATAAAGGGGTTGTAACGAAGCGTAGGGCTGCGTGACAAAGATGTATTTCTGACTGAAGTAGTTGCAGCAACCCGAATGCCCACAGACTCGCACACAACTGTATTTGGATCTGAAGCTGTGCGGTGGGGCCCACTAACCAGGTCAGCTAGTTCTCCTTCTGTTACAGAAAATACAAGTAAGAGAAAATCACAGAGAAAATAATAGCTTCCAACGTAAGAGATACGCAGGCTAAGCAAAACCATTCAGCAATAACCAAGCATGTATGCATTGGAAGCAGTAGAGCTTAAGAATTCCCCAGACACAGCACAGCTTTCAAATAAGGGCAAAGGCCTGGATTCAACCACACCGCAGCAACAGTTCACAACAACAGCACCAAGTCTGGATTTACCATGAATAAGAACAACATAACTGCTGTACAAGTTCCTGTGTTGCATTTATGAGGCACTGCAGGGATTGCAGTTGTTATATAAAGTGTGCCAAACTGTACAACATTCATCACGTTGGTACACAGACAAAGTGTGTGCAGGAATTTGATGTTAACTGTGCTTGTTGTTTAGTTAAAATATACACAATATATATTCTAGCTTATTCAGACGCAACGCATTTGAAACGGAAACAAAAACGTGACTATCGTGGTTTTATCGCAGGATTAAAGAGAAACAGCTGGCAATCATAAATCTTTCTATTGAAATTAACTGTAAATCAACAATTATTCATAAAATTTAACAATTTGAATTTTTCAACTTCAATGTTTTTGGTTCAACCCAGGCCACAGACATTGCATTAATGCCACAAATGGTTAGTAATGATTAAAGTAAAGTGAAGCAGACGACAGGCAAAGTGAGTTTTAGATGAAAAAGACCATGCAATTGGCTTTTGAACAACACTGCATGAATATCTTATGTGACTTCTCTCTGTTCCATCTTATAGCTTACAATAACCAAATATAATCCGCAAAAAACAACTTACATTAAACATTTACAAGTGTCCTCCTTCCATTATATTCACAAAACAATTCTAGTTAAAGAATTTGAACTGTTTTATCTGCCTGGTAGTAAGCTGAGTAACAAATCAACAGGTTACTAATGACTTAGCAGGCTTCATTTAAAAATACAGTCGATTCCTGTTAAGAGGACCACCGGTTAATGGAACCAGCCGCTTATTCTGACCAAATCCTAAAGTAACGAAACAAATCCTATTAAATACGTGTAATGTTATTCGCTTAATTGGACCAAAATATCCGTGAAGAAACTCTTCGTCTCTGGCATCATTATCCGAAAACACCCTAGTTTCTCCCAAGCCCTCTACTGCCACCTACAGGTCTTTGTCTAACATTTCCATTTACTACAAAAAAAGAAGCTACAAGTCGCCACTTGGCCACAGCAAAAACAGCGTCAATTCACACTGGATTAGTTCTTCAAACGTTGACTGGAATTTAGTTAGAACTTGTTTTTTACAGTGTTATGCTTCGCATGGTGAGTACATACATACAGTACAGACCAAAAGTTTGGACACACCTCATTCAAAGATTTTTCTTTATTTTAATGACTATGAAAATTGTAGATTCACACTGAAGGCATCAAAACTATGAATTAACATGTGGAATTATATACTTAACAAAAAAGTGTGAAACAACTGAAAATGTGTCTTATATTTTAGGTTCTTCAAAGTAGCCACCTTTTGCTTTGATTACTGCTTCGCACACTCGCGGCATTCTCTTGATGAGCTTTAAGAGGTAGTCACCTGAAATGGTCTTCCAACAGTCTTGAAGGAGTTCCCAGAGATTATTCGCACTTGTTGGCCCCTTTGCCTTCACTATGCGGTCCAGCTCACCCCAAACCATCTCGACTGGGTTCAGGTCCGGTGACTGTGGAGGCCAGGTCATCTGGCGCAGCACCCCATCACTCTCCTTCTTGGTCAATTAGCCCTTACACATCCTGGAGGTGTGTTTGGGGTCATTGTCCTGTTGAAAAATAAATGATGATCCAACTAAACGCAAACCAGATGGAATAGCATGTCGCTGCAAGATGCTGTGGTAGCCATGCTGGTTCAGTATGCCTTTAATTTTGAATAAATCCCCAACAGTTTCACCAGCAAAGCACCACCACACCATCACATCTCCTCCTCCATGCTTCACGGTGAGAACCAGGCATGTAGAGTCCATCCGTTTACCTTTTCTGCGTCGCACAAAGACACGGTGTTTAGAACCAAAGATCTCAAATTTGGACTCATCAGACCAAAGCACAGATTTCCACTGGTCTAATGTCCATTCCTTGTTTTCTTTAGCCCAAACAAGTCTCTTCTGCTTGTTGCCTGTCCTTAGCAGTGGTTTCTTAGCAGCTATTTTACCATAAAGGCCTGATGCATACAGTCTCCTTTTAACAGTTGTTCTAGAGATGTGTCTGCTGCAAGAACTCTGCGTGCCATTGACCTGGTCTCTAATCTGAGCTGCTGTTAACCTGTGATTTCTGAGGCTGGTGACTCGGATAAACGTATCCTCCACAGCAGAGGTGACTCTTGGTCTCCCTATCCTGGGGCGGTCCTCATGTGAGCCAGTTTCTTTGTAGCGCTTGATGGTTTTTGCGACTGTACTTGGGGACACTCAATGTTTTTCCAATTTTTTGGACTGAGTGACCTTAATTTCTTAAAGAAATGATGGCCACTCGTTTTTCTTTACTTAGCTGATTTTTTCTTGACATAATACAAATTCTAGCAGTCTATTCAGTAGGACTATCAGCTGTGTATCCACCTGACTTCTGCACAGCACAACTGATGGTCCCAACATCATTTATAAGGCAAGAAGTCCCACTTATTAAACCTGACAGGGCACACCTGTGAAGTGAAAACCATTTCAGGTGACTACCTCTTGAAGCTCATCAAGAGAATGCCAAGAGTGTGCGAAGCAGTAATCAAAGCAAAAGTTGGCTACTTTAAAGAACCTAAAATATAAGACATATTTTTTATTGTTTCACACTTTTTTGTTAAGTATATAATTCCACATGTTAATTCATAGTTCTGGTGCCTTCAGTGTGAATCTACAATTTTCATGGTCATGAAAATAAAGAAAACTCTTTGAATGAGAAGGTATGTCCAAACTTTTGGTCTGTACTGTACATACAATACATTGTGTTGTAGATCATTTCGAAAAACTTGTTGGCAAATTTATTTTTCAATTAACAAAGTTCGTACGCAACAGCAGTTCTTGTTTGTACGTTCGTTATACGTGTAAATCGCACAATAAAGGTTTAATAAACATTTATTATGTTACATACATAGCACATCCTGTCTTGTAACATAGGGCATGTTCGTTTAATCGGACCAGCCGGTTATTAGGACCAAAACGATCATGTCCCGATATGGTCCCATTAACCGAATGTATTTTGTTTCACAAATTTAAAATGTGGCAGCTCCAGTGTACTTAAGCTGCAGTTCCTGAGGACCTGGGTTTGAACCCCGGACTGGAATTCTGAAGGACAGTGGTGCTACAATTATGGACGCTGGAATTCCGGTATAGGGTCCAGACCCTCCACTGTGATCTTGACCAGGGGAAATACAATGTTTTGCTTTTATTAATAAATGTGTGGTCGGGTCGCCTGGCATTGTGACATTTTAAAAATGATTAGAAAAGCTTTTAAAAGCTACGAAACAAATGATCGCAACAAAGTCAGACCGGTTTTGTCAGCAACCTGAAGTGTTGTATTTTGGGGTTATATAAAAGCTGTTTGATTAAACGCTGTAGAGCAAAAAGAGTCTTGTTCAAGGGCCTAACAGTGGCAGCATGTCAGGACATAAACCCTGGACCTTATGATCAACTTATGAGTGCAGTATCTGGAACTGCGTTAAATAGGAGCGGACCATGGACGAGTAGGTCCAGCAGAAGGTCTGTTAAATTACCAAAATCTTACAAATCTAACATAAACCCCAGTGTATATGGTTTTAAATCTACAGATTCTACAGGGACCGCCGAACATTACAAATACCATCATATAAATGCAAACTGTTTAGCCTTTCCCGTTTTATTTGCCTTCTGTTGCAGTTTAATTTTATGACGAGTTATTGCTGTTTTTGCCCTCTTGGCTCTCGTTAACGTTAATAACCCAGCCTTACCTGGAGGTAAACTTCTTCTTCTTGATCTGAGAGGACATGGCCATGCTGTGAGACATCTGCCCCTCCTCTGTCTCTTGGCTTCGGTACGTTACTATTTTGGCCGCCATGTTAAACCTCTGATTGACGCCTGTGGAGAGGCAGAACAGTGCAGCTGTTAGAAACGACCTCACTCCGACCTGACTGATCCTCCGACACATAATCTCGTCAAGTTACACAGATTATGGTCTGCCCAAAACCAATTAGTGTATTCAATTGAACTGGTCAGTGTGAAGACAAAAGTTTGAGGACACCTCTTCTAATAAGTGAGTTCTCAATCAGTGTGTACACGAATCCCCTTTTCAACCCCGATCCAGGCTTACTCAGTCACGCCCGATTGTGTCCATGGAGTGTCCGGCCAGGCATCACTCCATTGCTTAAAAAAAATCCTCTGCTAGGGGTGGGCCAATCTACAGCCGGATGACTCCATTCTCATTGATTTGTAAACCTGTACAGTACCTAGAGCCACTTATATATTTAATCCAAGCAATTATGGGTTAAGGACCCAAAACTGGCATCTTGGCAAAGACGGGATTTGAACCCTAGACCTTCAGGTCTATAGTCCTAAAGACCACTGAACGTTTCCCAACGTTGTGGAAGCCCCTTAGTCCTTAGATTTCGATTGAATGGCTCTGATCTTACTGTAACGTGCCTGTCCCTGGGGTGTCCGGCCAGGCTGGAGCCATTTTTCCATCCCTCCATTACTTGCTAGGGGTGGGTCAATCTACAGCCGGACGACTCCATTGGACGACTCATTGATTTATAAACCTGTTCTTACAAACCTGCAATCGTAGCTTCATCTCCTCGTTTTGTGTTATTTACAGACAACCCAACAAAGCGGTGACAAAAGAAGGAACCAAACACAAGCAAGAAGGCAGAAAGCCTTTAAACATCCTCGCCTGTCCTCTTGAGTGAATAATACTTCATTACAGTGGCGCTCCTGTTCTCTAACAATCATCAATCATACTCGAAAAACCCACTCTGAAGAACTGGGCCACTTTTGAAGGATGACTTCATTTATGCGGAAGCTGCACACACCACCTGTGTTCCCATCACAAACACAACGGCCTTTATAACAACTCTAACAATCTCCGCCTGGCCCCCGGAAGCACGACAACAACGGGCGACCGCCCCAGCCAAGCAGAGGAACGGCAACCGAATAACTCAGTTCGGAAGACGGATGACTGGAATTGCAAAAAATAAGGCTGTTCCCTCCCGGGCGCAGGAGTGTGTTCTGTCATTTAGAGAAATAAATGACTTGTAACACCAGCAGAGACAGAAAGACACACACTCGATTCATACTATGTTAGTACATCTGTTTGTTCAGGAAGAAAAAAAACACAGTGTTTAACAAGGAAATGATGTGAGTGTAAAGAGCTTTCTGATCATCAGTGAGATATCCTGTATGCAGAGGCAAGAAATATTAATAAGGTGTCTATATATGGCGATCCCTCGTTTATGGGGTTACGTTCCAGGACCACCCGCGATAAACGAAAGAGGGACACTCTATTTATTTAAGTATTTCTACACTATTTTAGCGGTAGAACTTGCAGAACATTTGGGTAACATCATAGGGTTTGAATGAATTCAGTCTATAATAAAACTTTCACAAACAGCGAACACAAAACCGCAGATAAAAACTTGTCAT
>JAVSBV010044686.1:0-11130 GCA_033117975.1 Parotocinclus spilosoma
ATTCTTGTTTAGATTCCTTATTATTAAGAATGGATTATGTTACTGATGTCTTAAAGCACTTTTGTAAGTCGCTCTGGGTAAGGGCGTCTGCTAAATACTGTAAATGTAAATGAATTACAGCTATTTTTTATGGCACACAGTTTTATTATAAACAAAAAAAGTTCTACTTGCAGTGCCAGCATGAACAGACTGAATGCTGAGCAAAGGTTGCATAGCACTGCATTAATTATGAGCTAATTAAAACTTGAATTTGTCACAAAATAATACTCTTTTACTGATCTTCGTTTCAATCCATTCTCAGCTTTAGGTAGCTGAGTTTTGCTCCCTGTTCCCTTTCTGATTGGGTTCTTTGCTGCTACGATTCCAAATATTTAATTCAATTCAAATTGATGTATTTCCAGCAGTGCATTGTCTCAAAGCAGCTCTACAATCTTATATTATCTTAAAAGGCCAATCCCAAATTGAACAAGCCTGGGGTGGCAGTGGCAGGGAAAAACTCACTGAAAGTGGTAGGAAGAAACCTTGGGAGGACCAAGACTCAAAAAGGGACCCATCCTCCATGGGTGGCCCAGATGTTAATTAAGTAAATACTTAAAAGTGTATTAAGTTATAGCAAAATTAAGTAAATAACAATTAAAAACAATAACAAATATTAAATAATAAAATTTAAATTAGCAATAAAATACATTTAAAAACAAAATAGATTATAAAATGAGTCCTCAGTGGGAAGTCCTTGGAAGCACATCATCTCCTATATATCGATTCTGCTTTTTTGGACTGTCAAAGAATAGACTTGGCATGTCTTATGTGCTAAGGAGGATTTTTTTCATGCTCATTTACTGTGCTCCTCGGAGGACAGTATGTGGACGGGGCTTTTTTTTAATCTTCAGTCTTTCCCAATGTTTACCCTATTCTAGTTTTCCTTAGTTACGTCTTTCTGTCTTGTCCCCCCCTCCTCCTTCCCCCACCTTGTCATATTGTATGTTTGGATGGGTTGATGGTTTCAATTTCACTGTATATTGTACCTGCTACAGTCTATATGTCACAAATAAACATGTTCTCTCCCTGTCTTCATGGGTTTACTCCAGGTACTCCAGTTTGATTGGCACCCAGTCTAGGGTCTTTTCTTATCAGTTCAGCAAAATGAGTCCTTACTACACAAGACTACGAGTGCGGAGAACGTACACATGGCCTGCGCAACCTGTCAAGGAAGACCGAAAGCTGAAAAGACTCTATCATGAGTACGTCTTGCATAAATACCTGCTATTTCGTAAGATAATGTTTATTGGAACAAAATTGCACTGGACGTTTTTTCTTTGCAGTTCGTTGGCGATAACGGTGGAAGGAAGGCCGGATAATTCAGTCGTCTCTGTAGGTCAGTGCATCTTGATCGAGGGCGATGATGATGATAACCCTTATGTCGCACAGCTCCTGAAGCTCTTCGCTGATGGTAAAACGCATAGTTTTTTTCTGCTGTTTTTACTGCTGATGTTTAGGTATGTGTTCTCGTGTGATTTCCTGTTTGAAAACTTGCTTGTTCTTTAGATACTGGGAAGCAGAAGAAAGCTGTGGTGCAGTGGTTTGTACGTATGTGTGAAATACCCCAGAACAAAAGAAAGCTGCTGGGCAGGAGCCCTCATCCCCAAGAAATCTTTTACTACCAGGATTTATCCTGTGATAACGAGATCTCTGCTCAGACCATCCTAGGAGTAGTTCAGGTGTGTGTATTTAATAAATGCGCAAGGTTTGTGTAGTTCACATTGCAGCAAAAACTATTTTGCTAAATAATCCTTATGACTTGAGTGAAATGTTGAAAAGTTCACCGAAGTCTGGTAGCGATCTCCAGCACTTTGTCGTCACTTAGGTGGTCTGTGTACAGCACTGTCCATAATTCTATAACTTTAGTTAGCAGTGGTATGGACATATTGGCTAACTTAATGTGATGCGTGCCGTTAATTTAAACATTTGCATTTGCAGCATTTAGCAAACACCCTTATCCAGAGCGACTTACAACTGGTACAGTCTTACAATTCAAGCAATGGTGGGTTAGAGGCCTTGCTTAAGGCCCCAACTGTGGCAGCTTGACTGAGGTGGGATTTGAACCCATGACCATCAGGCGTGTTGTTTTAACGATGTGCAAGCTGATGTCAAACAGCATCAAGTACTTCTTCTCTTTCCAAAAAACAGCCCAAACACACCTTAAGAGTTCATGTGTACCCTGAATAATGTAGCCAGGTAGGACAGAGTACTGCATATGGCGTTGAATGCATACAATGTGCTAGTGACAGAAATCTAGTGTTGTTCCTTTAAAAAAAAAGGGTAAAAATGAATGCACAACCTGCAGCTGGAGCCAAAATGCAGACATCACCAGCCTCGTTTGATTTAGTTAGCTCATCCTTGGAGGTGGTTTGGCTTTAAAAAGACTGCTGTTGCGCCAAAGACAGGAATCGCAAACCATGTCAGAACGACAGCTCATCAATAAACCTACGTCACCATCTGCAGACTAACCACCATGCAGGAAAAGAAGATTATGACAATATTTTGGAGCCAGCTGTAAACCACAGGGGAAAAATAGCCAAGGTACCAGCACAAAGGCACACCCGGCAAACCATAGCGGGATCAATCCGTTCAATCTTGTCTTCTGACAAGAAAAGCAACAGAGGCAAGGCAAATATTCTCATCAATTACATTGCGAAAGACGCCGCCATTTGAAGCGTTTGAGAGAAATGGGTTAATACAACTTTTTTTTTTTATGATCTACCGCTCGCAAAAATTAGGGAGTATTTGAAAATGGAAGTTTTGTACTTTAAATATTTATGTATTTAGACCGAAGTTAAAAGGCACTAATTATCCATATGGATACCCCTAGTTGATGGGTGTGTATTGTTCCTTTAGCGGATTGGATGGATTAAGCATGATATTGGGGAGAGGAAATGAAAGTGGAGATTAAGACAAAAGAACAGAGGAAGGTATATTAAATATATACTGCTCATGAGATTTAATGCAATATCCCCTCATTTGTGAGCAGTGTAGTTAAGTTTAGATACATTTTACAGTTGAAAGGACAAGCACTGGTCACTTGATCACTGTTCCACATTTTGGCAATACCTTATTAAATTAGAGCGATAACTGAGAGCACAAAAAGCCAAAGTAGATCAGGTGATTAAAAATGGAGAAAGGCAGTCCGTCTTGTCTATGAACAAAAATGCTTAAGTTAATTTGACAAAGCGTGATAAGTAATGCTGAAATCCGATCACCTATGGTAGAGTGAGGGCCATAGAAATGTTAAAAACACTAAATGATTTGCTGTAAAGCTGGGCTGTAATCTTGGTTGGTAAAGATGTCAAGTTGCATTCATTCTGAGCAAATTTGGAGCAACCAATTAACCTAATGCACTATAATGCACCACCATGCCACCTGTGATGTTAATAATAATGAAACAATTTAAAACGGTATCTATTAAATTGTAGCTTTTTAAGTAAATGTATGATTTTTTTTAATTTATGGGACTGTGGTAGCCTAGCGGTTAAGGAACTGCCAAGCTGCCACAGTTGGGTCCTTAAGTAAGGCCCTTAACCCGTGATTGCTTGTATTGTAAGACTGTGAGTTCTAAGTGGCTCTAGATAAGGGCGTCTGCTAAATACCATAAATGTAAAGTAAAAATGTATTATTATTATTATTATTATCCCCCCCACCCCCTCTCTTCTCCCTCACCGCTATTAGGTGAAGCCCGTTCCTGCCGATCGTCCTTTCCCAGATGATGACAGCAAGAACACTCTCTTTGTTAAACTCACATGGGACACTAAAACTTTTCGAGCCATGGATCCCAAGCTGCTGGTTCCACCTCAGAGCCCCAAGTCTCCTCCTCCATCCCAGAATGTTCCCAAAGTCAGGTCTCTGCCCACACCAGATCCCACTGTAATGAAAAGGGCCATGTCTGGCATGAACACACGTGGCAGCATGAGCACTGGCAAGATGAATTCGACCGAGGCTGAGTCTGCTCACTCTGCCTCCAAACTGTCTGCTGCTAAAATACTGAACGTAAAACGAAGAGACAGGGTCACCAACCCAAACATCCGCAAGAAGCTGGACCTGTCCAGTGAGTACAGCTGAAATTTGCTTTGAAAGTTGATTATCTGCAAAAGTTTTGTGGTTGTTGTTTCGAGTCAGGGATGTAAACAATCTGCACTTGGTACCTAATGTAAAAACTGCATTTTTTGGGAAAAAGGAAAAACTCTAATTTGCATGGACATAAGTATTTAGACCTTTTAGTGTGACACTTGAAATTTAGATCTGGGGCCAATAAATTAATAGATTGGACATGATTTGAAAAGACTCCCACCGTTCTATGTCTCCCAGCTAATGATGCAGACACAAGTCAAGCTGTGAGGATGAAAACAGAGACAGTATTGTGTAAATGTTCTGCTGCACTGAAAGTTCCCAAGAGTGCAGTCACCGCAATCATTTTAAAAGGAAAAAGTATGGAGCAACCAGGACTCCTAAAACCAGAGAGTACTGGAGTACAGTAGTGAAGTAGAAGTACAAGTACTATATCAAAAAGGTGACTTGAGTAGAAGTATGATTTAAACACCATACTTTAGTAGAAGTACTAAAGTATTCAAAAAGTTTTGTACTTAACTATTGCAAGTAGAATTGTAGAAATTACTACGCTAGTACTAAAAGTAAAATTATTGTTATGTTAAAGAAAGTAATCAAAAAGTTTCAGTTAAATTATTCTAGCATTTGTTATAACAGGTTGGCTAGTTTATTAAGTTAGCTATAGTTAGCTTACCTTAACATGCTTTTTCAAATTTGACCGTGAATTCCATTAATTCGCAAACTTTCGGGAGGCAGGGTAGGCACATTCTGTATGAATTGTCTTTTGTTCCGACCAACAAAAACATGGACTGTAAGTCGGGCCGGGGGGGGGGGGGCGCTTTCATCATCGTCTCCGTTATCATTTAAAGTCCAACAATTTGGTCTTGATGGTGGTGTTCCTGGATCGTCTTCTTCCATCTCGACAGAAAAAAAAAAAATGTGCGGTGAACATGCGGTCTTGTTAGCTTGAATCGTCCAGTCATAAGCCAGCTTTATCAAAACCCAATGATAGAGTCATCTACTGCTCTGGCATTTATACTATGAGTTTGGTCTGATTCATAAGGTTTTTTTTAAGAGTAATTAGTAACGATTCGGCACATGAAAAATGTATCGGAGTAAAAGTATTAAATTCATCCAAAATATGTAGTGAAGTAAAAGTAGAAATAGGAGAAAAAAATAATACTTCAAAAAAGTAAAAGTACTGTATTTTAGTACTTAAGTAGTTCTACTTTGTTACTATACATCTCTGCTTGTTGGAGTTCATTGTAACAAGTGAAAAATATGCAAGAACATCTGGGACTGGATACACTAAAATAGCCAACAGACAAATTGTGGCTTGGCCCGTCTATGCCTGCTCATTCCTTCATAAAGGGCAGGTCAACGACTTAATGAGGTGCGTTAGAACAGGAAACACGACGAAATGTGCAAACCAAGAAGAATAACGAGCAGAATCTGGAGTAAACGCGACAGAATTGTTATTGAACGGAGGAAACGATGCTGAATGTTAAAGAGGGAACGCTGAAAGATTTTATTTCTTTTCTGGGACTCTTTTTTTTGTAAAGAAATAACAACCAAAAGTGGGTTGTTGTCTATCCAAATCTAAATGGAGATATACTGTAGAGAGAAAATGTAACATTTCTCCAACACCTTGCGTATTTGTGGATCATTTTCCAAACCACACAGTGTGCGTGTGTGTGTGTGAGCGTGTGTGTGAGTGAGAGAGAGATATTATGAGTTTAAAAGCCCGATGCCCTTCTCTGCACTATCATCATTCTTGTAAGACATCTTTCATCATCTGATCAGTGTTGGTGTTTTGTGCGATTGTGTTGTTGTTTTATCATGTCCGGGTGAAGCATGAAGAAACACTTTTGTGACTGAATGCCCATTCCTGTTCAGAAATGAACAATGAATGCGAATGTGGCTTTAAATTCATAATCAAATCTGTTAAAAAAAGGTACCGTTTGGTATGTTGAATTTTGTATAGCTTAGATCACGATGCGTTTATGAATTAACAGGCAGCTTAGATAATATTTATCTTACTTATCTTTCACTTGTACTCGTTTGCTACTAACAGACAGCGTTTGAGCCAGAACAACCATTAAACCAACGGGTAGAAAATAGAACATGGGAAATCATAACGCTTTTGCTACAGCAGCAGCTCCTGGTGGCTATGTGAATCGCTGACAAAGATGGCAACCCTACATGACCCTGTGGAAACAACAAGTCTTTGGTGGAGGGGTCATGCAGACAGCAGGGGACTTTGTACAACTGGGGAAAGGTCCAAACCTCCCATGTTATCCCGGCTGGAATTCACTGCAGTTGAGCATTCCAACAAGTCTACTGGAGCTGCGCCATTCAACTGTAGGTACTGTTATGAGGAATTCCATAAACCTATATAGCCCTACATGTTATGATATTTATGGATCTTGAAGCTGTTTGAAGCAAAGGTTTTTGTACAAAAGTAGTACCCTCTGTTACAGCTGATGCTGCAGTGCCCTCCTCAGCCACTAGAGGGAAGTAAATGCCTGCGTCATGCATGGGTCAGCACATGCTTGAAACTCAGTTTTCTAGAAACCCCAATTCCAGTGCAATTCAAATGAGACTGGTTTAGTTAATAGAGCATTGGTTCCCAATGCTGAGCCTCTCTGGTTAATATCTCACCCCTGGACTGGCGATAACAGAGCTGCGTTTTGGTTAATGGCACCGCTCTAATGTCCGGGAGGTTCCCTGGTGCACTGGTACAGCAGTGTCTTGGCACTTAGAGGACTTCATACAGTTTCCAGTCTCGTTGTGTATTGACTGGATTACTGGCCAGGAGTGGGCTCCTCAGGGTGGAGGCTGATGGGACCACACCAGGGGTGCCCGCATGTTACAGCGAAAAAAGCTCTTTGGGTTTTTTTATATCCCAATATACTTTGTCTCTTTTCAGTTGCTCGAATATGGGTTTTACTGTTTATCTCAGATTTTCTCAGAATTTTCTCTGTTCCTCCAGACCTCTTTCACATTATTTATTTTTCTTTGATACCACATAGAAAGGACGGGCGATTCCCTAATTTAGGGAAGCCGATGACAACTGGGGGCTTGATAAAGCCCCAAAGGTTTCTAGGAAATTGAGTTTCCAGTGGATGCATGACATAGGCTGTCGATGTCCCACAATACACATATACGAGATATATATATATATATATATATATATATATATATATAAATCTCGTACTCAAAATACTGCCTACTAATCTGTCCGTAAATGCATTGCTTTTCAAATACATGCTTTATGAATGCGTTATAAAGCACTATACGATAATAGTTTTACTTCTAAATGATTTACAATTTACATTTACTCGATTTATTGTGTACAATTTATCAGCGTTACGAAACAAAAGCACCAGCTGATCTGCAACTGGACTCACACTGTGCCAGTGCACTGACAGCTTGTGTGCCAAGGGAGCGCTTGTTCCCAATGACCACTGGTTATGGAGGTTCGTCACATGGGTCCAGCTTTCTCTTTTAAGTCCAACGTTCAGTTCACTGGCAGTAAGTCCAGTTGAAGTTCTACTGGCACCTTGGAAACAAATAAGTTTTCAACCTATATGACAAACAGAAGCATGTTTAGCTAAGTACAGTATTTGCACATTTTTCAGCCATACCTTCCATCTAAGAGAATGAAACTCTTTTTTAAAATTTTTTTTATTTTCTCGATTTTCAATTCTAACAATGCTTTAAGATCACCATGATTAGGTGTTGAATTCGCCTGTAAAATGCACTTTTAAGACAAGCTCCATCAATTGGTTCTTTAGAAATGTGTCCATGTTACCTTGGCCTTGCTAGTCTATGGTTAAGCCATACACTAGCTCCAACAGCAGATAGCTCACATCAAGCAGCTCAGTTGAAGTAACTTTAGACCTTTCTCATCTTAGTACTGTAAACAATCCATTTGTAGCTCTCAACCTCACTAAAATTGTGTAAAATAACGCCACCTAGCCTCATTCATTCACAAAGGATCTCAAGTTTTTTCCAATGTTTATACAACACAAGTGACCTCTCTTTCATGGCCACCGGGAATGTACGTCCTCACAAAGCGCAATCTTCCAAGACATCAGCTTGGACTTTGGGTGCCTGACCTGTCGGTAGCTTCAGCTGTGTTATACAGGTTTTCATTCGGATCTAAATGGAGTTAGAAATCAAAACGCACCACTGACACTCGGGAGTAGCTGGAGCATGCTGTCCAGGATGCTGTGGGAACTGATCTGTGTTTGTGTATCGTCCTAATGTGTAGTGCTTAATAAACCTTAATGTCTGCTGTACATGCAATATACAGATCTACATGCAGCACAGTACGATGTACATATGATTATTTTTGTATTCAAGCTCAAACTCGCTTGTATCGTCGCCGTTCTGTATTTTTGTATTACAAAAAAAGTTACTTCACCACATTTACCACCGAATCCATGGCAAATAAACTACTTCAGCTGTTGTACAGAATTCTACAGTATTCCTCACTGTTTTGTAGCTTTTGTGGGATTTTTATTATTATCAAAAGGTCATATCTGAATTAAGCCGGACTGATTTTTCAGTCTGAATGACTAACAGGACGTTTTTCCAATCATTCACATGAAGTTTCAAATCTGATCGGAATCAGACAAATGTGCTCAGATCAGATTTGATGTGGGATTTATGTCATTCAACACAACGTCAGACACAACAGCAACAACATAGATATAGTACCTCAACCTGGAGCAATGAAGAGTTCTGTCTTTATTATTAGATCCATCCATTTGAAAACCAAAACTAAGCTGTAAGAAATAAAACCATATTTGAAGAAATGTTGCTTAAAACAGTACAGTTCTCTCTTGCTTTCTTGTGAAGGATTTGGGAAGGAAAGACATTTTTTCCTGCAATCTGATTGTAGTCAGTGATGCCAGGTCCACTCGGGTTTTTCCTATGTCTTGTATCTGCGTTGTGTCCTGATAAGATTTGAACCAAATGCATTTACACTCAACAGACAAATGAATCTTCGGTCAGCCAGACTAAAATCCAAATGCTGTATCCTGCTTAATATGTAATAACGCCGTAGTTTTTATTTGCAAAATGAGCTTGTTACATCAAAGGTCACAAAATAGGTTACATTTTTACATCATAATTTCATTAAGATAATGGTATTATCTTTGAGCGTTTAGAAGGCTGGTAAAGTGTCTGGTTGTGGACATAGAAATCTCTACTACTGTTTTTTTCTCAGGTTTTTTCAGACAGTAGCTTTTGTGTAACTACTTATCCTTGATGATTGTTTTGCCAGCCAAATACTGGGTGGTTTTTGGTTGGCAGATGTCTTGGAGAGACAAAAATGATCAAATATAAATGCGTCTTTTACTCACATCTTATGTGATCTATCAGGATTCAAGACCCATGACACAACCTAGTGTAAACAGAGCCTAAGAATCTTTATTGATTTGAGCAATTCATATTTTTTTCAGGCATAGGCTGAAATTTTCACTGTACTGTTGTACAAGACAGTTCTGATGCACCCTAAAAGCCAACACATGCTTGCTCTGTCATTATATCATTCAGACCGAATCTCATATATGGCTCGATGCAGCAAAGAGCTTCATGTGTGATGCAAACTGAATTCACTTTCATCCTGCCCTTGCATAAGTGTGTCACCAGTGGTCCTTAAATCCAAAGCTACATTCATTTTAACCTGCAGCTCACCAGTGTTACGGAGAAGTCACGCACTGCAAAGTGAACAGAACTTTTTAACCATTTTGTGGAATCTTTTTCCAAAACAATCCAAGGGCACTGGTGCTGAACTTCTCTTCATGCTCTTAACTGGCACTCCAACCGTGCAGCAGGTGTTCAGCCTTAAAACATATGAAGTATTTATCCATGCTAAAGCTTTTCCAGCGTGTAACATCTACCTCGCTTAATCAGTCTAAAAGCTTGGGACCGTATTAACAAATCTGACATGGTTGGCCCATCTTCTAGGACTCCATCAGCCTCCTTATGAAACTCTAAAAGACTTTTTTTGAGCGCATTCCCAAAGTCATGATCACGTCATGAAGCCTGTTTTAACACCTGCAAAAACTGCTCAAATGAGAATTCAGTAAAGAACCTGCTGCAGTTTTTGCACCAAATAATACTAACAATTCAAATTGTCTTGACGTATACACTCTTTAACGACCGCTTTATGTCCTGTGACCAAAATAGATGTTGACCAGACGTAACCATAGTGGCATAGCAGTTCAGATACTTTTCACATAGTGTTTTTAACAATAATATTAATTAAAACACAATATGAAAACATTTAGTATAGCACAGTACTATATAATGGAGTTGTTCAAATGTTTGTATCTTTTATAAAACCTGACACACTTGCTGATAACAAAAACGAAAAAGAAATGAATCAACGTTTTTAATATGCCTTCCAATACTGTGCTTTTATTTCTGTTGCCACAGGGTTTGTGGGTACTAGTTTTGTTTTTCAGTAGTGTATAAGATGTAAAAAAAAATGAATATAGGACACATTTTTATAATTCTTAAGTCGTTAAAGCAGTCGGACGTTTATCAGATAAATCTTAGACAGCGCCTATTTGTAGTCCAATCAGAAAAGGTGTCACTGTTTGCTGAAAAAACTCTTACATTATGAAAACTTCTCAGTATAACAACCAATAAAGCCAAATACAGTCGAATCCGGTTAATTAGACCACTGGTTAATGGGACCAGCTGCTTTTTCGGACCAAATCCTAAAGTACCGAAACAAATCCTATTATATACGTGTAATGTTATCCACTTATTTGGACCGAAATTCCGCTTAATCGGACCAAAGAACATGAGAGCGAAGAAGAAAAAGAAGCCACAAGTCGCCACTTAACCACTGCAAAGCGGATCAGCGATTTATGGGAGGATTTTTTGGATCCCTGGGAGAATTTATGCTTTTATTAAAGGTCAGGAAATTCGAAAAGTTGACTGGAATTTAGTAAGAACTTGTTTTTTACAGTATTATTACTTCGCATGCTGAGTACCTATACATTGTGTTGT
>JAVSBV010044707.1:0-11130 GCA_033117975.1 Parotocinclus spilosoma
TATTATTATTATTATTATTATTATTTATAGTATATTATTTTTTATTATTATCATTATTATTATTATTATTATTTATATTATTATTATTATTATTATTATTATTTATATTATTATTATTATTATTATTATTTATAGTATATTATTTTTTATTATTATCATTATTATTATTATTATTATTTATAGTATTATTATTAGTGTTATTTATAGTATATAATAATAATAATAATAATAATAATAATAATAATAATAATAATAATAACAATAATAATAGTTATTATTATTATTTATATTATTATGATTATTAGTGTTATTTATAGTATTATTATTATTATTATTATTATTATTATTATCATTATATTAGATTGTCATATAGATTTCTGGCTCTCACAGACTTGTAACTTCTTCTTTAAGAAGCTCTTGAGCCACTTGATTTAACAGATCCCTGTTCAGTCCCTGTGGGATTATTGGGTTGTTCCAGATCAAGCCTCTTTAGAAGCTTTAATTTGGCATCCTGATGATGTTTCTCTACAGTATAGGAAACACTAAATAATTACCACTGCAGCCTACAGAATTGAGGTATTTTTTAA
Organism: Parotocinclus spilosoma; assembly: GCA_033117975.1. NCBI lineage: Eukaryota > Metazoa > Chordata > Actinopteri > Siluriformes > Loricariidae > Parotocinclus > Parotocinclus spilosoma. The sequence goes on from JAVSBV010044707.1 coordinate 588, forward strand.
TACAGCATACATTTCGTGCTGTATTTTAATAAAGAGATTAAGAATAATTATATATGGTTATTATAATGTTCGTAACATGACAGTACAGCTAACTGAATGGTACAGCGTACTGTACATATGAAATATACTAAAATACAATAAAATATTGTTTGGTGGTCCTGGTTTGGTGGTCCTGCGGTCGATCCCAGGGTAGAAGGCTTGGGTCCTTTCTGTGTGTGGTCTGCATGGGTTTACTCCGGGTACTCTGGTTTCCTCCGACAGTCCAAAGGCATGCATGTTCGGTTAATTGGTTACTCTAAATTGGCATTGAGCTCATGAATATGACTGGTAACGTTGTGTGTTGCTGAATTGGCCACTAAAGCGTCCACATACTTTTGGCCATGCAGGGTTCATAACTGAATGTTACAATCACTGTTCTGTATTCAAGTCTTCCTTTACATTACAGACCAAAGCGTATCCATCTATCAAATACTATTCTTTATTCTAGCACAGTATAAATGAGTTATAGTAAGGAAACCCCACACTGTCATACAGTAATTTGGCTATTGTGACTAATCGCTGTGACTTTTTCCTCTCTATCACGTTCTGACTGGATAAACAGCAGATTAGTGATTTAAAAATCAGACAATTTGCCACTTTCTGTCAACGTCTTTGTAGAATAACAGGATGTGCTGCTTGTGTGTGCAAAGATTGCTGACATCTTTCCTCCACATCTCGTCTGTTCTCTATATCTCCGTTTCACTCTCGGAACTCAAGCTGGTGCTGCTGTTTGTCTCCTCTTTGCCCACAAGGACTTGTGATCTACAACTGGACCTCTGCTGGAACCCCATAGTGTTTTTTACATAAAAGAGTTAACATTAGGTTTAGTTATTCTTAGCCAAAAGTATTTAGACACCCCTCCTAATCAGAGATCTCCGTTATGTGATTCCCTCTCACTCCTGACAGGTTCATCCTAGGAATCTCCATATTTAAGCAGTGGCAGTCGGATGGGTTGTGCTGAACATCTCAGTGCCTCTCAACATCAACCTGGGTTTCCACCTCCAATAAGTCACTTCATCAGCTTTTCTGCTCTGAAGAGCTTTATTCAGTTTATTTGAGTATTTTAGTAACCCTTTATCCACCAGAATAATATATTTATCAGAAAATAATTCTCACCCACAAAGATGTCTTCCCGTGTATGATTTTTAGTTCCCAAACCACAGCTTTGTATTATTTCCAAAGTCTGGGCTCATTTAGTCTTTTTGATTCTGTAAGCAGGAACTCCTGTTATCATTATAATTATTATAATTATTATTATTATACTTATTATTATTATTATTATTATTATTATTATTATTATTATTATTATTTATAGTTTATTATTATTATTGTTATTATTATTAATGGTCTTATTATTATTAGTGTTAATATTATTATTATTATTATTATTATTAGTGTTATTTGTTGTATTATTATTAGTGTTGTTTAAAGTATAGTAATAATAATAATTATTAGTGTTATTTGTAGTATTAATAATACTATTAGTGTTATTTATAGTTTAATAATAATAATCATAATAATAAATTATAATAATATAATAATAATAATAATAATAATAATAATAATAATAATTATTATTATTATTATTATAAGTGTTATTTGTAGTATTCATAATAATATTATTATTTATAATATAATAATAATTATGATTATTATTAGTGTTATTTATAGTATAATAATGATTATGATTATTATTACTGTTATTTATAGTAGTAGTATTATTTGTGTTATTTGTAGTATAAAAATAATTATGATAATTATTACTCTTATTTAGATTATTATTATTAGTGTTATTTATAGTATAATAATGATTATGATTATTATTACTGTTATTTATTGTAATATTGTTTGTGATTGTTGCCTCTCAGTCTCTGAAGCACTGATGTGAAAGAGTGAGAGGGATTTTGGAAGAGGAAGAAAAAGGGAACCAGCTTGAGTTTTATCAGTGTTTAGGTGAGAGAGTGAGAGAGCAGCACTGTAAACTCTCTCACTCTTTAACCCGCTCTCTCTGTTTCTGTGTTTCTATGGTAACTGCTAGTGCGTGACAGTCATGTGAGAATGAAACTGAAGGGATTAACATACTTTGTGTGATTATGGGTCAAACACAGCATGAAGTTATCACACACACACACACACACACACACACACACACACACACACACACACTTACTTATCCACTTAGCCCATACTGAATCAGTCAGTCATTGTATGTTACTTTCTGCTCAGTGTTTGGGTCTTGAGACCCGTATAGTTGAAATTTTGTCCTAACATGTTCCATTAATTTAATAAATATAAGATTTTACAAGTACAAATGTAACTTATTGGAAACAAATTGTGCAAAAGTTCAGCTTTCTGGTCTGCCAGGCATCGTCGCTTTTGGTCTTTTCTAGCTTTGAACCCTTCTGATCTGTTCGGTGCCTGGCCTTTACCCTCATATCTAGCTATTGGCAATCCTGGTCTGCCGAGTGCTGACCCTTTTGATCTTTGCCAGCTCCTGACCCTCCTGCTCCATTAAGTCCCTGTTTCCATTTGCTCTTGGCTATCGTGGTCTGTCAGGAACTGGTTTATTTTGGTCCATCCCAGCTTTTGACCCTCCTGGTATTGGGCGGTCCTTTCTCTTGTCCTTTCCAGCACCTGACTCTCTTGATCTATTGTACACTGGACCCTTTTGGTTCTTCTCCTGGCCCTTCCTGCTCCAACCTGCATTCATTAAATACATACTCCATGTAATGTTCTGTGCACCAGGCCCTTTCAGTCTTTGCCATCCCCTGACTCTCCTGTTTTATCGGGTACCATGCTCTTTTAATCCTTCCCAGTTCCTGACCCTCCTGACAGTAGGTGTTCTTTCATTCCAGTCCTTCCTACCACCTGACCTCTTCCTCTCTTGGACACTGTGCCCCTTTGTCCTTCTCAGCCCCTGACCCTTCCTGCATCTATTAGATACATGCATGTGTTATATTTTGGTCCTTCTCAAACTGTGACTCTCCTAATCTATTCGGCACTAGGCCCTTTCCCTTCCCTGACTGTTACGGGATGTGGTGGTTTCGGCAGGACCCAAGGATGCGGGATAGACGTAATCCCACGACGTGTAATAATAATGGGGAAATTATATAGAAGAACTAAAATGGGATTAAGAGCGGAGCAAAAGGCTCCTGAACACAAAGAGAACAAAAGGATGAAATGATGCGTCACTGTGTTGCGTCCCGACTGGGACCCAATGCGTGAACTGATCGCGAGAGGGCGCTGTAGCGCCAACGGGGCAAGCGTACAGAGAGCACGATTTGGGACGTCTCCCAAGTAGCGAGGTATGGAGGTAGTCCGAACGCCAGTGCGTGTAGCGCGGGAAAACCATGCCGCGCAGTTGGGTGGCCACTTTAACCAGGGTGTGTCTCATTTCAAGAGGGCAGCCAACTAGAGTGAGGCTCAAAAGAGCACAAAAGTTGCCGAAGCGCCAGGGGGCGAGCGTGAGCTCGGGCACACATGTGGCGCGAGTCAGCCAAGCCGGGGCGCGTCCCATTCAGGACGAGCAGCCGGCTGGAGTGAGGCTCGTTGGGTGCCGACGATGGAGGAGCGTGAACTCAGGCGTATATGGAGCGCACGAGTACAGGACAGGAGACCCTCAAAGTGGCCCTAAAAATACGAAATACCTTGGGGGTTTCCCCTGTATGCGTCCATCGGCACTAAAAGCCCCCGGAACGTAACCACTATCCCTAAAGGTGTGCGTAAGGGCGCGAGCGCACCGGTGGTCAGGCACGTGTACCAAATGGAGAGACCTGGCCCAGAACAGCGCTAAAACCTGCAGCTAAATAGCAGGAAAAGCAGCTGTTTGGAATGTCATAATTTGGACACTGGATATAAACCGCCTCACCGATAGCTCTGTAATGGCGACCGGCGACGACGGCCGAATGCTCCGTGGCGAAAGGTAGGAACCCTAACAGTGACACTGTTGATCTCTTAGGCATAAGGTCTTTTTGGTCTTCCCCACCCCTCACCCTCTTGTTCTGTTGGGTGCAAGCCATTCCTTATAAACTCCAGATCCTTTTGGTCTTATCCAGCCCCGACGGTCAGGATCTGTCAACTGCCAGGCCCTTTTGGTCAGACCCAGACCCAGGGTCTGTTTGACCTGTCTTTGAGGTAGCATCTCGATGCCAGACTCAGTGCTGGGCCCAGTTCCTGCATGTGTGATGTTTGACATCAGCTGCATTCCACCATAGCAGGGCTTCTACTCTGTGGGCTCTTATGGGTCAGGGGTCTGGGTTTGAGCTACCTCGAGCAGACCAGGCCAGTGGTGCAACCTCTGATGACAGATCCCCTGATCCAGTGAGCAGTGGAGAGGACCTGGGATCACATCACATGAGCTCATTCCTGATTGTAATCGCTTAACAGGCCTGGTTCTGACAGTCTGATGCGTGTGAACCTGTGAAGTGATTATAGTTTTCGACTCAGACCCTGAGGTTAGGGTTCACACTTAACGAGAAAACAGAAGTGGAGATGTGAAGGTGCAGATCCTCTGCCGTTGTGGACTGCGTGGTTCCAGTGTGTTATCGTCTAGCTTCCGGATGGCATGACATGTGCCATGTTCTGTTGTTCAGAATCAGAGGAACCATTTTTGTAGACCCCAGACTTTAGTAGATTGTGTTTTATGATTGTTTCACTGGTTTAAAAATGTTTCAGCTTCCATACAGTTTCAGACCAGAAAAAATCCTTTTGAAACTCTCAGGCTTATTAAGACATTTAAGAGAAAGTAATGTTCAGCTACCAGCTCAGGTTAGCCTAACATTTCTGGATAATTCCAGAATAAAGCAGGATAGAGTTACAGCTTTTAATTGTTTTCATTTAACTTTTCTGCTCTTTACAGAATTAATATAAAGTCAGTAATTAATATAGAGCAGGGCAGTTCCAGAATCCCAGGTTTGAGTTCTGGCTGTGTGTTTTTCCAAGGACATGCATCAGGATAATTGGTGTCTATAAAGTGGCCCAGTGTGAGTAACTGTCTGTTGTTACCAGCTAGAAGACATGAGAACCTATTCCCTATTGTACATTGTTTGTTTTATTTACTGCTTTGTTAATTTTTTTAAATTTTATTATACTAATTTTTATTTTATTTACTGCATTTTATACTTATTTTTTATTTATTTTATTATATTCTCTATTTTTTTGCTATATTATTATTATATTTGTTATGTTATTTATTGTATTATATTCTGTTTTATTATATTCTGTTTTATTTACTATTTTATATATTATTTATTTTATTATATTATTTAATATTTAGTATTATATTATTATTATTATTTTTATAATAATAATAATATATATTATTAATATATTATTATTTATATTATATGTTATGAATTATATCCCCTATTTTATATTTTGTTTTGTTTTCTTCGTTTCTTTCTTTGTTTCTTTGTTTTCTATTTGATAATTTTCTTCATTTTATTTATTTCTCTACTGTATTATATTTCCATAATATTGCTTTCTGTCTTTTGTTTATGTGATACATTTTTAGATTATATTTATATAATATTTATCTTTTTTATTATTTTGTTAACTTTGCTTATAATGTTCTATATTCTTTACACTTACATACATTTTTATATTACATTTATTATATTTTGTATTTGAGGTATATTCCTCATTTTAATATATTATATTATTAATACTATATTTTCTATTTATTATATTCTATATTTTACTATATTTAATATTTTATTTATTATATACTTTATTTTATTGTATTCTCTATTCTATAATTTACTTGCTTTTTAATCATAGTATCTATTTTGTTATAATTCCATAATATTGTCTTTTCGTATTTGTTTATGTTCTATATTTAATATTTATGTATATTGTTATATTTCACTATATACACATAATATTTTTTATTAAAATGATGACTTGCATTATTCTATTTAGCTTTTGTGTTTTTAAAGTCTTAGTATTAATGTATTTTATATATTCAAACTTCTAGGCTGTTTAAGGACGTTGGGTTCCTCTTCGTCTTGGTTCTCCCAAGGTTCTTGTCACCTAGATTCTCAGGTTTGTAATCTGAAAGGAAAGGAAAGGAAACGGGTAAATGAAAATACAAATAAATACAAAATAATTGTAATCGATCGGATACTTTTAATAAACTTTTTTTTTTTTCAAACTATGATCTTAACATAAAGCGCACAAATTGGTCAACGGTTCCTCTGTACAACAAAGTGCTGTATGGTCCTATGAAATGAACCGAACAAAGAGCAAAGAAGTTGTGGAAAGGAAAGTGACCACCAAAACTAAACACCTCGCCGCATTCTCACACACTCAGACAGAGACCCAGAGCGACACACAGCTGGAGTACAGTGCTGCGCAGTTCAGTGAATGCAGTCATGATGAAGAGCCAACAGACCACAACGGACCCTGTGATATTAAACACAAGCCACGAGCATCCTTTCCCCCTCATTAATAACGCTAAAACAGCTAAAACAGTCTCACAATCCAAGCATTCCTGGGTTAAAGGTCTTGCTCAAAAACCCAACACTGGACCATCTGGTCCAACGTCCAGTACAAGCCACAGAAAACACCAGTTATTGAATCTTCAACCTTTTAGTCAGTTCTGGATTACTTACCAAATGACCTAGATCAGATCAGAGCCAAACCCATTCCAAAGTGGGCCCATGGACCCATCACTTCAATTTTAAAATGCATTTGATCATCCTGGTCTATTGGGCACCTAGACTTTTTGGTTCTGTCCATCCCCGTGACCTTCTTGTTGTGTGGTGTACTTTGCCCTTTCGCTGTTCCCCAGCACTAGGTCTGCCAGACATGGGTTCCTTTAAGTCTTTCCCCGCTCCGGACCCTTCTGGTCTGTCATTCATTGGTCTTTTTGGCCGTTACTGCCTCCCCCTACTGGTCTATCAGGCATTGATCCTTTATTTCAGTCATTTCCAGCTCCTTACCCTCTGGTGTATCAGGGTTTGGTTTCTGGTCCCTGACCTATTGGGCACCAAGTTATTTTGGTTTCTCTCAGCTCTCTTGGGATGAAACTTTCAGCTCTGCCAGGCTCTGCCTCCTTTCTGCCCACATGGCCCTCTTGATCTATTGGACACCTTTTGGATGTTTGGTCTTTCACAGTTTCTGACAGTTTCCATTGATCCTTTTTTCACCCCTTGCTGCCAAGTTGTACTAAATGTTTGTTGGTACTTCATCCTTTCAGCCAGGTGTCCAGACCTCAGACCAAACTCTGGACATTTACAGTACTGAGCAGTTGTTCATATGTGGTCATACAGTCTTATAGGTCCAACCCAATCCTCTTGAGCTTCTTGCTCAGTTTCTGGACCTCACAGCGGCAGCAGTATCTAAGTTCTCAGACATGAACCCAGGACCTTCTGGTTTAGTCCAGGACCATAAAATCGCACCGTCAACAACAACAAGCTCTAGGACAGCGATGACTCTGCAGTTAAGACCTAGCAGTTGGACCAATAATCAGAAGGTCGTAATTTCAACTTCCTCAACCCGGCCCAGGACAAGGGGTATAAGGTCTGGGAAACACATGACTAGATCTGCCATTCCTACCTTTACAGCTTTTTCCCCACCAATGAGAAGAGCCTTCCTCTTTGGCATCATCCTTTATCTGCTTGATCATATTGACTCTGTCTCTCATGCTCCTTGTCTCTCAGTGCAGAGGCCTTTATACTGAGGTCATAAAAGTGATGGGTTAAAGAGGAAGTCCAGAGGGAGCTTGTGAGTTATTGCCCCAATGCACACACATGGGGGCATGGGAAATAGTCACCCATCTGCCTACATCATGCACTATTGCTACCACTCTGTCAATGAGAGTGTGTTCTGATTAATTATATAGATCACTCGTACAGTCAGGTCATGTATTAAGTAAATAAAACTACAAAAAGGGTATTCTTTACTAAATGAGCTGTCTGAGATCTTTAAATGAAACTACAATTATGTCATATATGGTGTTTAATATACATTCTCATCAAAACTGCCTTCTATCTACAGTCCTTGATTCCACACTCATGGTCCACTCAATCAGTTCCACTTACACTAAGGGAGCACTTTGTAGTTCTATAATTACAGACTGTAGTCCATCTGTTTCATTCCATGCTTTGTTCGACCCCTTTATTTTGTTCTCTAATAATCACTGACACTGATGTTGTGCTGCTGTGGGTAGATCAGACACTCGGCATGTCATCCAAACTGTAGTGCAGCAAAAACGCTATGTGAAAGATATCGGATTAAAACAGTCTTACAATCCAAGCATTCCTGGGTTGAAGGTCTTGCTCAAGAACCCAACACTAGACCATCTGGTCCAAAGTCCCGTACAAGCCACAGAAAACACAGTCAACCAACATTGGTACCACCAGTCGTCCAGTAACTAATCCACAGTTCTGGATTACTAACCAAATGACCCAGATCAGATGTGAGTGGGCCCTGTATCCTGGGCCCCGACTCTTCCTCAGACCCATCACATCAATTTTAAAATATATTTGATTGTCCTGGTCTATTGGGCACCTAGACTTTTTGGTTCTGTCCATCCCCGTGATCTTCTTGTTTTGTGGGACACTTTCGCTGTTCCCCAGCACCGGGTCTGCCAGACATTGCCAGAGTCTGCCAGACGTTCCTTTAAGTATATGAAAGATATTAAATGACACAGTTTTTTCCCCATCCAGTGATTTTGCCAAATATCGGGAAATACCGATACAGAATATTGGATCGATACAGCCCTAACCCTAACCTGTAAATCCATACCTGAGGGTTCTGCACGTGCATTGTTTAAGTTATATGAGATAAAATAAAACAGCATTTGATGTTGGTGTGTTTGTGTGTGTGTGAGAGAGATCATATGTATTTATATCTTAGTGTGGTGTGATGTTGAGCAGCAAGCCAAGGTGTGAATACCAGTCATAGCTATCTCCTGGCTGCTCAAGGATTTATAGTGTACAAATTAACCCCTAGTATGAACACACACACACACACACACACACACACACACACACACTGAAATGCAGCTTGCAGGGTGTTACCCTCGATAAGAGGTGTGAAATGAGTAAACACAATGATGACATTGCCCTCATTTTGTGACCCTTCTTTCACTGTTCTTGTGTTCTGTCACTCTCTCTGTCTCACACACACACACACACATACACACACACACACACACACACTGAAGAGTGTAAGTGGCTGTGGACCGTAGCAGATTACTTTGACCCTGGTGTACTTCTGTGCCAGAGGGACCAGACCGAAATCAAAGGAGTCAAAGCGTGTGAGAATTGGGGGATGGAGAATGTGCTGAACTTAAACTCCAAAATGAAATACCATACACCACACACACACACACACACACACACAAACACACATACACACACACACACACACAGCCTTTACCCACTGAGGCACAGTGTTCCACACATTACAGACTAACATTCCTTCACCTTCTGTTTAGTTCAAATCACCAATGATCCAACACACGCCCTGACCCTGAGTGTGTGTCACAGGCCGGTGAACGGCGCTTACAGAACACACACAGGATCAAGGCTGGATGGTAAGGCTAATCCTTTTGTTAGTAGTTATTACGGTTGGAATGCTGTGCTAAATACATGGCATGATAATGTTCCAAAGCAGCATCAGACATCAGCGAGACGTTACATACAACAGAACTGATAACATCCACCATACAGCTGCAACTAAAACATCATGGGATTGTCAGACAAGTACTAAAGGAAGATCAAGAGAACCTAATTACATAATATTGAGTTTGGACTCCACCAATCCACGGTCGTAAAGACTCTCCTCAGGGGTGGTTAAAAAAAAGAGATCATTCTGAGAGCAAGACGGGCAAAAGCCCACAAGGTCACAAAGGAACAAACCTCTAAGCAACTAAAGGCCTCTTTTACACACTGGTGCCCCCAGAATTTTTCATAGGGGTGGGCAGATGGGGCCACTGAAAATTTTGGGCCACACCAAAACGAAAACTCAATTTCACGATCTCTGTTATTGTAGAATATAGATTAATTCATAAATAATTATATGATGTGCATAGACCAATATGCTACAGTTAACATTTTACAGTACAACAACATTGTGTAATGTAATGTATTGTGTAATATTATATATATATATATATATATATATATACAGTATATATATATATATATATATATATTAGGTGATTAATTGTTCTTTAAATAATTCCCCTGTTACTTAAAAAAATATACAGGTTTAATATCAGTCAGTACATTAATAATAAGAAAAAATAAACAGGTTAAAGAATCCCACAGAGGCTTCCAATTATTTCTGATACAGATTTACTTATTTAATTAATTATAGGCTGCGTCCAAAAATAAACATACCACTCTTTCATGAAGCTTCGTCTTCTATTTCCTTCTATGTACAGCCGATTCCGGTTAATGGGACCACATCGGGATGCAATTGTTTTGGTCCTAATAACCGGCTGGTCCGATTAAACGAACATGCCCTATGTTACAAGACGGGACGTGCTATGTAA
>JAVSBV010044728.1:0-11129 GCA_033117975.1 Parotocinclus spilosoma
GTAGTAAATGGAAATGTTAGGCAAAGACCTGTAGGTGGCAGTAGAGGGCTGGGGAGAAACTCTGGAGTTTTTCGGGTAGTGATGCCAGAGACGAAGAGTTTCTTCACAGATATTACATACTGTACACATTCTTTGGTCTGATTAAGCAGAATTTTGGTCCAAATAAGCGAATAACATTACACATATTTAATAGTATTTGTTTCGGTACTTTAGAATTTGGTCCGAATAAGCGGCTGGTCCCATCAACCGGTGGTCCTATTAACTGGAATCGACTGTATTTTAAACTGAATACGAAGAGGATCCCACAGGATAGTCTGATCTTGTTCATGCCCCATCACTGCCAGTGTGTTTTGCCAGTCTTGGGTGAACATACACCCTACTGAACAGTCAATTTGGGGCATTTTTGTCCAGTTTAACATGATTCGGTTGACCCCATGAATATATCACATACTACTCAATCACCATCATTGAGTTGCACATCATTTGCATAATTGAACAACTCTCCTGGCTTTTTAATTTGCTTTTCTAATGACTTTGTTAAGGGCAGCATGCTGGCTTGGTGGGTAGCATCACTGTCTCACAGCAAGAAGGTCCCGGGTTCGATCCCAGGGTGGAGAGACTTTGTCCTTTCTGCTGTGTGGAGTCTGCATCTCCTCCCCATGTCTGCATGGGTTTACTCCGGGTACTCCGATTTCCTCCCACAGTCCAAAGGCGTGTTAAATGTTTGGTTAATTGGTGTCTCTACAAAGTGGTCCTTAGTGTGTGTGTGTGTGTGTGTGTGTGTGTGTGTGTGTGTGTGTGTGTGTGTTCTACGATGCATTGGTGCCCTGTCTAGGGTTTTTCCTGCCCTTGCGCCCAGAGTGGCCCACGTTGCCGTGTGGATTAAGTGAAAGATAATGAATGAATGATTTCGTTTAGTGAAATAAAATCAAATGTTTCTTTTTCAATCGCTTCATATTAATTAAAAAAGCAGGGTAAAATCCATTTGTACATTAAGAGTTAAATGTGGTCTAAATTAGTATCTGTATATTCAGACCTGGCATAATGCATTATCATATGAATGTGTGGTGTGTAAACAAATTGCACTTGAGGTTACAGCGGGCTATAAAGTGAGTTTCCCTGACATTATCACTATAATGCAAATACATTACTCTAAATTACGCTAACACTGCAGTGAAAGTCAGAAAGTCTGACTAGCTCTCTTTACACAGTACTAATTATTGTATTTCATACTTGACAGCTTCATGAATAGACTTTCCTAGTGTTCCCTCCACTGGGTTCTGGCAATTTCAATTTGAGAGTGCATAATCGAAAATTTGTTTCACAGTGCAGGCACAAATGTGCCTGGTCAGTGGCAGAACACATACGGTCAGGGTGGAAGGCTGCCAAGTGTGTGTGGACTTTACATTTACATTTAGTCATTTAACAGATTCCCTAATCCAGACCGACTTGCAAATAATACAAGCTTATATTTGAAGTGCTTCAGTTAAGGGCCTTGCTCAAGGACTCAACAGTAGTAGCCTTGGCAGAGAAGGGATTTGGACCCTGGACCTTCTGGTTCACAATCTGGTACCTTAAACACTAAGCAATCGCACTCCCAGACAAAAAAAAAAAAAAAATTCAGCTTATTATGTAAAAGCAAGTGCAACAATTATTTTGGAATTTACAACTGAAAATTGTGTCCCTGTGTGTGAGTGAGAACAATAAGTTAAAACAATTAAGGTCTATTACTCCTCCTTTTTAAAACATTTAACGTTTGCAATAGGCTTTTGTGAATTGCGCCAATATGAATATTTTATGAGAGTCATATAATAACTGCAGATGGTACAGTTTCTGGACATGTAAGCCCCACTCTAAATCCTCCTGATGATAACAATAACAATAAGTGCAGCACATCAGAAATGCAAAATGTAAATGGTTTATGATTTCATAATGTGACGATAACTAAATAAGTGCAGCGATGTTGGCTTTCTCTGTAATAAAACAACCAACCACTGTTTTTGCTGAGAAAAACTCTTCCTACAAACTTTCTCTTTCTTTCCCTCTCTCTCTTTCTCTTTCTCTCTCTTTTTTTAACATATAAATGTTACAGATACATTCAGAAAGGACCCAGAGCGCTCCATCTGGGGACGTTCTTGCTGTGAAATGATGATGCTACTGACTTACCCACCATATCACCCCTGTTTATATTTACATTTACAGTATTTAGGAGACACCTTTATCCAGAGTGACTCTCAAAAGTGCTTTAAGACATCAGTAACATAATCTATTCCTGTTAATCAGGAATCTAAACAAGAATACACTTCTGAAACTTTAAAGGTTGTGTTTTTTTAAGAGATAGAGAAAGAGGCTTGGGGGGGGGGGTTGTTGAGGTTCAGAATAAATGGGTCTTCAAATGGCATTTGGAGATGGCCAGAGACTCAGCTGCTCGAATGTTGAGGGGAAGTTTTTTCCACCACTAAGGAGCCAAAACAGAGAAGAGTCTAGGTGAAGTTTGTATTTAGTTTCAGTCCAAATATTCTCTATTGGATTCAAATTTGTCCAGGATAATGCATGAGCCTGTTGAACTGTGACAGATTACCAATTCATTGAAAGACAAAAATAAGGCGATTATATTTTGGAATATTTTGAACACCCAAAGGTTTTAATTTAAGTTCTAATCAAACATTCAAATCGTCCTGGCCCTCCTGTGTGTTTTCTTAGTGTTTACAACTTATAACTGGTACACTGTGGGTGAAATTTGAACCTAAAATGTTCTGGTCCACAGTTGAGCACTTCAACCAATCTGTGACCCATGGCCAAGATAATATATCTTTTTACTAACTGTGTTTTTTGTGTGTGTTTTGTATCTTTCCTTATCAGTGGGAGGAGGTCAGTGGCTATGATGAGAACCTGAACACCATCAGGACGTACCAAGTGTGCAATGTATTTGAATCGAGCCAGAATAACTGGCTAGTGACCACTTTCATCCAGCGTCGCGCTGCACAGCGTGTCTACGTGGAGATGCGCTTCACCGTGCGAGACTGCAGCAGCATCCCACGCGTGCCTGGCTCATGCAAAGAGACGTTCAACCTGTATTACTACGAGAGCGACCAGGTGATAGCCACCAAAAGTGCCACATTTTGGACTGAGGCGCCATACCTCAAGGTGGACACCATTGCTGCTGATGAAAGCTTCTCACAGGTAGACTTTGGTGGGCGCCTCATGAAGGTCAACACAGAGGTGCGAAGCTTTGGGCCGCTCTCCAAAAACGGTTTCTACCTGGCTTTCCAAGACTACGGTGCCTGCATGTCTCTGCTGTCTGTGCGGGTCTTCTTCAAAAAGTGCCCAAGTGTCGTGCAGAACTTCGCTGTCTTTCCTGAGACCACCACAGGTGCCGAGAGCACGTCGCTGGTGATAGCGCGTGGCTCTTGCATCCCCAACTCCGAGGAAGCTGACGTGCCCATCAAGCTCTACTGCAATGGGGATGGTGAGTGGATGGTCCCCATTGGCGGCTGCACCTGCAAAGCTGGCTTTGAGCCCGACAACGGCAATGTCTGCAGAGGTAAGAGACAAGCAGCTGGTGTTTGATGTGTTATGAGCGTCAGGAGCATAAAAAAACGTTATGGATCTTGGTACACAGTTTACAATATGATTCAATAATCACTAATTCCACTTGATCTCTGGTATCTCAGTGTGTTTCAGTTGTGCTAAATTCAATATTATGCATCCCAGGTTTAATTCAGTAATTTAGTAAAATGTTAATTCAAAACATTTCTTTACGGTCTTTCTTTTGTCTGTACATTTGTTCTCTCCTCAAATCCCCTTCCAAAGAATAGACAGTTAAATAGCACTTCTTTACAACAGAGCATTGTCTCGAATAAGTTCAAGCCCAAAGCCCTAACTGAGCAAATAAGGAAATAAGGGAAAAACTCCCTACAATTTACAAGGAAAGAACCTTGGGAGGACAAAAACTCGAAAAGGTATCCAATCACCTTCGGCCTAGATGACATATTTACATTCACAATTAATACAGTCTTAAATTTTTGGGTTAAGGGCCTTGCTTAGGGACCCAGCTGTGGCAGAGGTTGGGATTTGACCCCTGGATCTCTACAGAAATGTAAGATTTGATCTAAATTTACCAAGAAACAGGTTTGTAGTAATAGTTTAGATAAACAGAAGCAAAGTATAAAAGTAAAGAATAAGAAAACAGTGTGTGTAATTATGTATGTATCCATTGTTAAATATACTTCCTTACTCTGCTCTTCATTATTTCGTACAACGCAAGGATGCAGGTTGCAAAAATGCTGCCAACTTAGTATTGTAGGTATCCGGCATATCTGTCAGGTCTCTGAATTCAACATTGCTTTCAGTGCTATATATACATGCTTTAAAAAATTAAAAATAAATATGGCTTCGTGTTTTGCTTTTAACTGACTAGATTTCACTAGAAAGTTCTCGTGGTAACTTTACGTTAATCCTAGTTTTGGGTTCTCTTTCCTTTATACACATACACACACACACACGGGACACACACACACACACACACACACGACACACAAGGACACACACAGAGACACGGAAAGCAGTGAAATGTTGCATTTCTGTTTTGTTCTTTAAATCTAGACTCATCATTCTATGTAGCCTGTTCATAGATAGTTGGCCCAGCATCTATCCACTATACGGACAGAGGTATTGGGGCACCTACACATTACACCTACAGGAGCTTGGTGAGGTTCGACACCAGCGTAGGATGAGAGGACCTGGCTCGCAATGTCCATTTTAGTTCTATTGAAGTTAAGGTCAGGGCTCTGTGTGGGCCAGTCAAGTTCTTCCACACCAAACTCTAGCGATGATGGATCTTGCTTCATGCACTGGGTCATAGTTGTACTGGAAAAGAAAAGAGCCTTCCAGAAACTGTTTCAATAAAGCTGGGAACTTAAAATTGTCCAAAAAATATTTTTTGTTAAATGAAACCCCTGTGATTAAGAGGTTCTAGTCCATACAATGTGACCATGTAATTGACTCTCTGTTGTACCTCTTTGATTTTCATAGGATATGTGATTTATTCCTTGTAAGTCTTCATACTTGTAAGCAGCATTTTGAGTCTTAACTTTTTATCGGAATTATGTAGCCTCTTAGGCTTTGCTTTTTTAGAGTTATTTTACATGTCATTAAAGTGGAAGGACGTATTTATGCGTGTGCATGGATGTGGCCATGGCTGCATTGTATTTCTGAGCCACACTTCACCAACTCCCAATTAACTATCACCGAAATGCTAATCCACTTTGACACTTTAATAGCTCCCGCAAGTTTGTGGGTGTTCAAATGAGGAAAATGACAAGGGGTGGATTGGATTAGTGGGCTGAGTTTTGATCAAAACAATTTGTGCAAATGCATTGTGGATCATGTTAAACTTGATGCAGCCAGTTATTACACTTGGAGCAAAGAGATCTTGTGATCTCCTGTGGTGGATTGGCTTACTTCTAACTTACAAAATGTAGAAGACTCCAGTCATCATCTTCCCCCCACAGACACAAGTGACACACCAAAGCCAACGTGACTCACTCCTTGACTCCTGTCCTTGCTTCTCAACTCCCAGTCTTGCACTTTCTGACATTTTCTTAAGAGCTCTGTCTGTCATACACCCACATCCCCATATAGTCATATTTTGCCCTTCTTACATCTACCATTATCTGATCCTTCACTCAGGGCCTGCACTGCCATATTGTTCCCTCCAGGACTATCCTTGCTGAGCAAACTGAGCATGCCTGGAGATGATAAGATTGATTGGCAGACAGACATGGTTTGGCTGGGAAGGTTAGGAACTTTGCCGGTGGGCCGGCTTTGTGAGGTCCATCCACTAGAATCAACCTTGTAACTGCACCATGGGTGGCCACTGGATGACACAAACTAATGTTTTTTTTTTAAAGATGTTTTTCGGCTCACACTGAATGTTTCCTGTTAATCTTAGTACATCTTGGTTTGAAAATGTTCATTGTATGCGTCTGTTAGTCGGGGTCCTGGTGCGTGTTCTGCATGCCCTCCCTAGCACTAGGTCCACAGTTGTCTATAAGCAAAGTTTTATTATCAACACTATGATGGTAATGTTAAAATATACTTTTTGCTGCAGCAGAACCTTTCATGACAGGTGAGCCATTCACACCAACTTTATTGCATCAACTAGTCAATATGGACTGCCCTAACTAGTGCTTAATGTATTAGACAATGAACTAGCAGGTCTGAGGTTTAAAAGTTGCTCTGGGTAAAAGCTTTTTTCCACCTTTCCTTTATGGGCATTTTGGGCATGCCTATTCCTGAGAACGTAGCATTCCTTGGACTGGACACCAGTCCATCCCTGGGCCTGCAAGAGACCCAGTTGCATGATCTCTTAAGCAGCCTCCCTTCTTTAAAGGTTAGATAGAGATCATCTTAGATCATAGAGATTCATTCACATTTTAGTCCCTCTTTTTTCTCAACTTCGAGTTGGGGGATTTCGGCACCTACCTCCAGAGAAAACAGGGCATGTGTAGCAGCACAGTGAGATGATCCCAAAACTGGTCTCTCCTCCCTCAGACACAGTCATTTGTGACTCAAACCTGGGCCACCATAGTGATCATTTAGTGCAATAAACTGCATCGCCACATGAAAGCCATCAGAGAGATGACAATATAAGTTGTTTCTTCTTTTTCCTAATAATTGCACCAACCACCAGTTTTTGCCTTCTCTCCAAGCTGCTTGAGTATTCTCCTGTAGCCCATCCCAGCCATGTGCAGGTCTACAATTTTGTCCCTGTTATCCTTAGACAGCTCTTTGGTATTGAACATGGTGGAGAGGCTGGAGTGTGATTGATTCAGTTTGTGGACAGGTGTCTTTTATACAGGTAACCAGTTCAAACAGGTGCAATTAATACAGGTAATAAGTACAGAACAGGAGAGTTTCTTAAAGAAAAACCTAACAGGTCTGTGAGAGCCAGAGTTCTTGCTGGGTTGGTAGGTGATCAAATACTTATTATTTATTTATTTATGTATGTATTTATTCATTTATTTAAGCAGTAGAATGCAAATTCATTATTTCAATATTTTACAATGTAATTTTCACATTCACATTTTTTTACCTCTCACAGTTGTGTACCTACGCTAAAAATGTACAGACTTCTCCATTCTCTGTGGGTTAAAAAACTTTGTTGCAAAATTGCCAGTATATTAAATACTTATTTTCCCCACTATAGAACATATTGTTTACAACTTGACAGAAAAAAAACTAACTTTAATTAATTACTCCATAACACTCTGTTAATCTTTATTCCAATCTTTGTGAGCTTAACCATTTCACCCTGTTCCCTTTCTAAAAAAATAAGTCATTTCTTAGCCGCTACCCTGATCCAGCTTCTTCAAATTGTGCAAGGCTAACCTTGACATCCCACTTAAGCTGCCAGATACTGTTATTGTTTAAGTGTAAGGCCAGGTCATATTAAATTTGTACCACTGTAGCCTATAGACACATTCTCTTTGATTTAGTTCTTCTTTTTAATAAAGCATACACATTTTCTCAATTTTCTGGTGGTATTATAATAAAGAAACTGAGAATCGGTAATTATATTGGTAAAACAGTAGTATATCTAAACTATATGTAAATGTTTTCACAGCTCTGTACATTACCTGTATTATGTAAATTTAACAGTTCACTGCTTGGTATATTACGGGGTCCTTGTTTTAAGTTATCTTTGCATATGTGTGAAATGTATGGGTGCTTCAGCTCTGTGATTTTCTTTACTGCCTCCACTAATTAGCCCCTATTTGTTTCAGAGGCCCCCATAAAGACATTTGATTTGCTTACATACTGCAGAACGGCCTGAAGTGCAGTGCCACTGGTGCAGCTACAGCAAAGTTGGCTACCTGGCATTAAAAGGGTGACTTATGGTAATGAGTGGCTCATTTAAAAGTTGATGAACATTTTTTGCTCGGTCACTTCTCTGTATTCTTTGTCCCTTTCTCTCACACACGCTGTTCTGTGCTGACATTATTCTGTCCCTGCCTGGGGGGAAATGGATGCTCATTAAATAATAGTCTATGTGAGTCTGTTTCCCATTTACCTAACCCCTCCAGCTGTTGAGTCAGTTAAGTTCAGCCCCACAAGGCAAGTCAGGACAATCAGCAACACATGAGAACAACAGCTCTATTTTAATAAAACTCTCACGCAATACTGCAGCCGCAGTCTCCTTCTGGTGGTCAAGTGGGGCCCGCAGACCTGCATTTGCACTTTCTTTTATCTGTCAGTAATGGATAGAGCTGCAACTGGCCTCTTTGAGGCACCATGGACAGATGTTAACGTTACATCACAGGTAGTTTAGGCATTTGGCTTGTCTGTGCTGCTGTAACCACAGTTCTGTTTCCTTACATGTAACCGAAGGACGAGTCTCTCATGGTCTGTGGTCTGGTTAAACTGTGTTCATGCGTTAATAAACAGAAGATGTGGCTGTTCACAACACGTAAAAGTGTGTATTATGCATTTATTGTTGCGCTGAAATAAATACTTTTAAATTCTATAAGTTAAACGTTAGTTTTTTAATGGTAAACTTCAACGTTAAAGTTTTATGGTATAAGTTTAAGGTAACATAAGTTATGAGTCCAATAAAAAAAGAAATAGGCCTGATAATGGTTTGGAAATTCTTTACAGGCTGTAAAACCGGTTGACCTGCAGTTTTAGCTATGTCCCAATTTATTATATGTTAAGGGAGATTTTCCTTTATTACTTAACAGTGAGTGGAAATGTTTCCACCTGTTGATGTACCCTCCATGAACCTTGACTCCAAAAACTGGCTCTTTGTTTGTCAGCATAAGAAAAAGTATGAAATCTTTAAGAACAGGTGTGGACATCCCTAAACGATATATTAACCAAAAGGCAGAATGTGGTACTCTAAAATCTCAATGAACTTTTTCTGCATTAATGCTGCCATCACAGAAATGTAAATGAACTTTGCCAACGCCACTGACACAACCCCATACTATGACAGACCCTGACTTTTGGATTTGTTGCTGAGAACAGTCCTTCTCGTCTGGAGCACACAGAATCTATTTCTTTCAAACATTATCTGGGAAACTGATTCTTCTGTCCATAATACACATTTCCTCTGTGTGATGATCCATTCTAGTCTGGACATGATTAACATAAGGCCTATTTTTGTACGTTTTGTAAGTTTTAAATGGCATTTGTGAATGTGTATGTATTGCAGTGCTTGACAAATGTTTGCCAAAGAGAGCCCTTGCATCTATGATTATATCAGCTATTGTTGAATGGCGGTTCTTGATGCAGTGTCGTCTGAGGGATCAGAGATTACAGGTGTTCAGTTAACGTTTGTGCTCTTGGCCTTTAAGCACTGAAAATCCTCCTGATTCTTTGAATTATTTCATGATATTATGCACTGTAGAGGAAGAAAAATCAAAATTCCTTCCACTCTCACTTTGAGGTCCATTGTTTTTAAATATTGCAACTATTTTCTTATACATTTGTTGACAAACTGGGATTGTGGTGGCCTAGTGGTTAAGGTACTGGACTATGGACTAGATGGTCCAGGGTTCAAATCCCACCTCTGCCACAGTTGAATCCCTAAGCAACCCACAATTGGTTGGTAAGACTGCATTGATTGTAAATCACTCTGAATATAAATATGAACTGCCCACCTTTGCTCATTAGAGACCTGGACATTTGTGGATCATGATTATAATCACCTGTTGGCATTGAAAAAATTACTTTGTTTTTAACCTCATTACTAGCCCTAAGCTGGCTCTGTTCCAAACTTTTTTTGGAATATGTTG
The DNA here is from genome assembly GCA_033117975.1 of Parotocinclus spilosoma. Lineage (NCBI taxonomy): Eukaryota > Metazoa > Chordata > Actinopteri > Siluriformes > Loricariidae > Parotocinclus > Parotocinclus spilosoma. Next base: position 9,798 of record JAVSBV010044728.1, read on the forward strand.
CAGACCTGTATTGCAGAAATGAATGTTTGTTAACAAATGGAAAAAATATGAAAATATGAAGTATCTTGGAATTGTGTGAACTAAATAAGCACTGCTTTTTGTTTTGTTTTGTGCCTTGCATTTTCCATACCATTCCAGCTTTTTCTGATTTGGGTTTCTGAGTTTTACTGTTGTACCTTAACCCCCGAATTAGTCAAGTGAACAGTAATATGGCTACGAGACCCTTCTTATGTTTTGATTTTACAAATGAGTTTTACAGCTGTTTTTACCTCCGACTGGAATCTGAAAGTTTGAATGACATAGAGCCCCAAATACATGTAGTTATACAACAAATACATTTCCAAAAAGGTGAATTTTAGTTCTTTTTTCTCAGTGGTCAAGGTCTTGCTTGTGGAATTGACATGCATTACAGGTACTGTAGCTAGACAGCATGCTAAAATACACTACCTTATACCTTTTATAAGCCTTCCATTTTTAGTTGTTTTATTTATTTTCTCTAATACATGTCTTTTAACATTATACCATCCGTTAAAATGCCACATGATTGACCATGTTTTGCAGTATAGCATGTGTGCGAGCATGTTCCACTAGGCACACATTTTAGGGGAACTGATCCACCAAATCTTAAATGAGGTTCCTATGAGACAGAAGGACTTTAGGCTCCAATGAACCATTAACATTCTCCCGCTCATTACCCGAACTGGGAAGCATGGTCCGGTCTACAGAGAGTTTTGTTACATACCGCTCACCTACTTCCTAAAAGATGCATGCTGGTCTTGATTTTTAGAGCAAGAGGATCAGGACGATTTGGGAATATAAAGAAAATAAATATGATTCAGCCTTCTGCAGAGTTTTACGTCACCTGATCTATGAAATTTCCTGAAAATGTGAAAAGGGAGGTGTCTTACTGATTTCTCTCTCTTCTGTCTGTAATTAACTCTTACTCATTCATCCCATGGGCTCTCTTACTCTCAGCAGAGAGTGGACTTTAAAGCAGGGATGCTGTTTAATGTGTGAATAATCATATATGTAGTGCAGGAACCCTTTATCTTAACATTTAACTCCTGCTAGAGCTCACCAGTACAGTCTTTGTTTCAAATAACCATTTGACATGAAATATACACTGATCAGCCATAACATTAAACCACTTTCATGTGTTATTATATATATATATATATATAATAACATGGCTGGGCCACTCCATGACCTTAATGTGATTTTTCTTGAGCCAATCCCTTGTTGCCTTTGCTGTATGTTTAGGGTCGTTATCATGTTGGAAGACCCAACCACGGCCCATTTTCAGATCCCTGGCAGAGGGGAGGAGGTTGTCCC
>JAVSBV010044739.1:0-24413 GCA_033117975.1 Parotocinclus spilosoma
TCTCTCTCTCTCTCTCTCTTTCTCTCTTTCTCTCTCTCTCTCTCTCTCTCTCTCTCTCTCTCTCTCTCTCTCTCTCTTATGTATGCCATGCGTGCATTGGACCTACAAAAGAGGCGTAAAGTGCATGTGTGTGTGTTTGTGTTGTCACGTCACATTTTCCCTGAGGTTACCAGATATTTAAATATCCTTGTCCATGCCGTGATGTGGCATTCATAATTTCTTCTGTGTACATGAGTTTTAGTACAGCCTGCTCAGCCTTTCTTAACCTGAAGGCATCAATTCTCTATGTTCATGTTCACCTACAGTAAATGAATGACATTTTAAATCATGTTGCGTCTTTCCTGAATCACATTGTGATCTGCCCTGGCTGTGAAGCCTCTGAAAGTAGCACTCCACATAGGACATTTTTAATGGAAAACATGTTAGCACCATGCAAACAAATAGACATTGTGCAAGACATTTTTGGCAAACATAGTGGTGAAAACAGAACATGACCCGCTCTAATGGAGTTTAACATCATATGAGTACCAAACATTTCCCACGAGGACGACCCGAGAACAGAGATCATGTTCTTGCTTTTAAATCATTACATCACTGATGCAATATGTTGTCCTGTAGTGAGATGCATGCACCGTATACTTATCATTTAAGAGGTTTATGCATAATACATGAATTATTTTAATACAAATAAATTTAGAAAATGTAGAAATTGAATCATAACATTGGTCGACTTGGTGGCACACTGGTTAGTGCTGTCGCCTCACAGCTAAAGAGATCCCTGGTACTAAGATGTGCATTAGGTTAGTCGGTGCCTCTAAAGTGTCACAGTGCAAGTGAGTGAGGGTGTGTGTGTCCTGAGATGGATTGAAAATTCATTGTAATTCAAATGTATTGTAACAATTTTAAACCTAAATGAGTGTGATTGAAACATGCACTATATGGCCAAAAGTTTGTGGACACCCCGTTTTAGTAAGTGGGTGCTGCCATTTCAGCACCATTCACTCGTAACACATTTACAATATAGAGCTTACCTTTCTGGACGAACAGTGACAGTAGAATGGGTTGTCCTGTTACCCTGGTCACTCTCAATATGATCCATTTATATACACTGTGCACAAAAATGAGGGGATATTTCATTATTGAGGTTTTATTATTTTAAAATCTATGCATTTAATTTTTGTAAGCAGTGTAGTTTTCGCTTACAGTAAGTCAGTTGAACTTTGTACCCCACCTTAACCAAAGTCCATAGCGAATTGCCAACTTTGATTGATAGCCTGATTGGCTTACACAAAGTCTTGACTTCAACTCAAACAGGCACGTTAAAATGCAGTGGAAAGGATTATTGTCTAAGATCAGAAGCCGACCTAATAGTCTTGTTCTAAAATGAAGTGGAAAGTCCCCTTACAACAATGGCTGATGGAGCAGCAAAGGGGGTCCACAAACTTTTGGCTATATAGCATAAAATGTAATATTTTTAAAGTCGTAGATTACAAAATAATATAATCTACCAAACACTCTGTGAAACTAATCCTTTCATTCATTATCTTCTGCTTAATCCACACGGCAGCCAGCCGGTGCCCACCTGGCAACTCTGGGCGCAAGGGCAGGGACAATCCTAGATGGGGCGCCAATCCATCGTAGGGCACACTCACAAACACACAGTCACACACTAGGGGGCACTTTAGAGACACCAATTCATCTAACACACAGGAAGGAAACCAGAGTACCCGGAGTAAACCCACGCAGACACAGGGAGGACATGCAGACTCCTCACAGAAAGGACCCACGCCGTACCACCCTGGGATTAAACCCGGGACCTTCTTGCTGTGAGGCAGGGGTGCTACCCACTGAACCACCGTGCTGCCCATGAAACTAATCAAATTGAAAAATAAAATTATAAAAGTATTTTTGACTAACACATGGAGGCACCCCTGGTCAGACGTATTCCTGACCTGACCCAGGACCCAGTTTGTGGGCAAGGCCAAAGTGTTCTGTTCTCCAAACTGGTCATGACCATTCCTAGCCATTAATGTCTGTCTCTTTATGTTCATTCACCAGGTTATTTCTCCTGCCTTTGAGTTTCGGCGTTCAGTGTGACAACCGCTTATAAATTGACTTTTTCTTCCATTTTCTTTCCTAGATTGAATTTCTTGAAATGAACCCATTTAAATTTGAGGAAGCAGCCAGGCCGCTCAGAAGTGTTTTCCATTTCATTTAGTAGTCAGTCGGTTGGGCTAGTGCCTATCTATATTAAATAATGAATGAATATGAAATAATTAACATGCTGTCTGTGCTAAGCTTAAGGCTGAGCTAGACGGCGCATGACGCTCTGTGTCAAGTGGTGTTAAAAAAAAAAGTCATCAGTACAAAGGGCTGGAGAACGTTGTAGGTATTATGTGTGTGTGTGTGTGTGTGTGTGTTCTTGTGTGTTTGGACTTTGTTCTTTCTTTTTCCTCTACATAAAATCGTTGATCTGTATGGAAATACTCGGTGATGTATGGACAGGTCCTAAAGATAAGTTTAATTTATTCTGCTATATTGTAGAAAGATCTTCAGTGCATGTGAATGTTATGGAATCTAAATCCATGAGCATTAGTGGTAGGGGTGTAAAGCTCTAGGCACCGCACGATTTTATTTCATTATGATTCAGAGGGGTTTTTTTCCTTACCATGTGACTACATGAAACAAATCTATGGCATCAAAATATGTCCTAAAATTTTAAGAACCAAAAAAAAACGTTACCAACGATTTGTAATAAAAACCGGTTTGTAAACAGAATATTTTTGTTTGCAATCATCTATTTTGAGTTTAATATTCTTGAAGTATCCATTATCGCTTTGTTTGCGCCTTTTCTCCGTTGCGCTACTCAGTCTTGACAGTCTGACTCTAAGCCTCATTATTAAAAGGCATAATCGTTAAAACTAGCTGATATGAGAAAACATAAACACACAGCTGTCCTGTGTTTATTCCCGACCATTTTCCAATCGGGGTAAAAGAGTGGCGTTCTTTCACTGACGTAGCGGGGCTTAAATCCAGCAGTTGAATCAACCAGTGATTGCCTAGATCCCGCCCCCCGTCAAATCGGGTCTAAAAGTCAAAAGCGAGAAACTTTTTGAAGCGAAAGCGACACTGAGAGAAGTGCATCGGAGAAAAGATGCAAAGAAAGTGAAAACGGATACTTCAAGAACATAATATAAAACTCAAAAAAGACGTTACAGAAGTCAGTTAGTAAGTGCTAATGTTTAAGTTTTTGTGTAAGAAACAGAAGCTGGTCTACAAGTGTGCTCGATTATCGATTATTGACATATGTTAATCGATTCAGAATCGTTAACGTCTGAAGCGATGCATCTAAAATTCAAATTTTTCCCCCACCTTTAATTAGTATGTTCAAATATGTTAATGCTCTTTATGCTCTTTAAATAAGCGATAATAATAGGGACACGTTTTCTGCCTGAACTACTTGGACACATTTGTTAACCAGCCATATTAATTAATAATTAATAACTGGTAGATCCTTTTTCTGAAAACAGCAAGGTTTCTTTTGGCTTGTTGCCACGGGGCACCGCTGGTCAGGAACCAGACCTCATGACCCAAGGGCACTCACTGCACAAATGCTTTACTACACCATCCAGAACTGACGGATACATCTCACCCGAGGCAGGACATGAACTGGGCAGGCTCAATATTCAGAAACTGGGTTTTACAGACTGAGCCAGCCTAGTTTGGATCCCACATTTGGCAAGGTCGGTTTTGAGAAGTTTAGAAAGCCCCTTCTTTTATTTCTCTTTGTATTTTTCTGTTTATTGAGAACATGGGCAGATTCAGATTCAAACCTCTCTGTATGTAGTGAAACTGCAAGGTGCTGGACTTTTAAGCTGAAGGGAGAGGGTTCAAGTGCTGGCTTTGCCAAAGCTGGTATTGTTGGGGCCACAACATTCAGCTGCTTAGTTAGTACTCTGTATTACTTGTATTAATTGTATGTCACTTTGGATGAGGTCATGTGCTAAATGCTGTAAAGGGATAACGTGTAATTAGAAAAAGGATTTTATCAGCATGGTCATCATACCGTGGAAACACAACTGCTCACAAAGCAAACCAGGATGATCATGCACCGTGGTCTCTAATCAGACTGCTGTGCTACAAGAGCACCACTGTTGTTTGCTTGTAAAGGACAGACATTAAGCCAAAGGGAGACTTTTTGAAGAGACGTCTGGTTTTGAGAGCATTTTAAACATGTAATCTCGAAGGTACTTGCTCGAAAATGCATGTGATTGAATTCAGATGCAGAAGTCATTCGGAGATGGCACTTTGTTTGTTTTGTGAAACTGGAAATGGAAGCACTACGACCACAAATGTAACAAAGGAAAGGTTTTTAATGGCAGAAACCCAGTTACAAACGACTGGATAGTGTTATAAATTTCAACAACGCTCTCCTGGAGATTGTCGAATCGATTACCTGTCTTGTAATTCCCTCTATTGTGAACATATCACACAAAGACTTAAAAAAGATGCCCTGAAAAAACCAGCACTGGCAGAAAAACAATCAATTTGTGTAAGTTGTTTCGGGTAGAAAGGATCTTACGTGTGTTGGATTCTGGACTAACGTCTCGTAAACTTCTCGGTTGCAGCATGTTCATTATCGAAACTGCAAACCTTCGGAAACATACGGTGTGCATACAGCCATGTTGCTTTCTCGCTGTAGAAAACGGGCTTCTTAAAGAGGTTCGTAATGCGTCACATTATTCCTAAATCATTTTGATCCTTTTGAAAAGGAGCCTGTTCAGATGTCTGCAAATCGTCCTTCTACATTATTTATGCATTAGTCATTATTCATCCACTAGAGGGGTGCAGAAATCATAATACCTAAAATGTCACAAATGTCACATGCTGCCATACTTTGAAGTTTCATATTAGTGCAGCAACTACAGACGCTTAAATAGTTTTGACATTCCGTTAGTATAATTTAATGAGATTTGAGATCGAACCGTAGTAACCCCCGTGACTAATCAGAGCTTGCTGTGTGGATTACATCGACTTGTCTCCGTGAAGCAACATGTTCTGTGTAAGTGGTGCTCATGAGTATTGACAGCAGAGAATGATTTATGGCTCCCAACGTCTCATATTGAACCGTTAGTGCATGTGTTGGTTGAAACATCACACTGTATGAGGTGATCTATCAGTCTTTTGGAAGCGGATCAATAAAACCTATTGAAATGTTCACTGTATGGACAAAAGTATTGGGTCGCACCTTTTAATAATTTAATTTAGTCCCGTTGCCACGGGTGTATAAAATACAGCACCAAGAATCTAAAAATGCATAGGACATATTAATTTAGGAGCCCTTAGCGAGACAAGATTTTGCACCATTACTGCATCAGTGAACAACATTAAGAATAATGTAAATGGAATTAGTCCGTTCCGGACCCTCCAGAAGTTGTATTGTACAAGTGCAGGAGTTACATTAGGACAAATGCATTAGAATTCAAAATACGGTCACCCGAGGAGGTTAACAGATTCTATAGAGTATCATAGCGGAGCCAAATTAATTGTTATAAACGCTTTCACATAAACCTACATCTCCTGTACTTTAGTGATAAATATATTAAAAATGAAATATAAAAAAAAAACACTTACTCTATTGGTGAACTCTAACTGCTAACTGCAGCCTGGAAGTGATCTGGAGGACTTTGTACCTGTTTTCCTTTTGGTTGTCTGTAATCGTCAACCTTTTAGGACCCATTGGGAATTATTTGCACTAGGAATACAGTACTGTAGCTGTAAAAGTAGATCTTCTTTTATTTTTACTGTGCTCTGAATCATCAATCGTGAATCGTGATTTAAGATTCAGCTGGAATGAGACACGCGGTTCGACTCATAAAAACAATGAGAGCTGAGACAAAATATCAAAAAAGTTCAAAAAGGAGAACCAAATTTAGTTCCCGCGGTCAAGAACTGAGGTGCCACTGTATAAACTTTGGCACAAGCATCACCGATTTTTTTTAGCTCTGCAATTGTCTGCACGCGCCTTTGATTGATGTGTGTTTCTACCTTGTTAAAGAACTAAAAAATGACAAAACTGAAAACTATGTTTGTCTAAATAAGCAATGTTTTGTCAGATACTTTCGAATCAGTGCATGCAGCCTAGATTCCAAAACGAACAGCCTTCCAAAGATTTCTGATGCCCGTGGTGAATTGGGATCGCTGCTGTATTTGAAGCTCCTTTTCTGATCAGCGTGGAAAGAGTACTGCATGTCCTAGATTGCAGCATGACAGGGTTGTGCTCTCCCCCTCCTCCTCCCCTGACTCTGCCCTATTAAAGGTGGCAAAAGCAGAGCATACACTTGGCCCTCATGGGGACAATATGCTCCTTGGCACAAGAAACAACCTTTGCATTTAGATGAACGGCTATTCTGCAGAGGGAGACAGGTCCACCTTAGTGTACCATCAGCTCGAAAGAAGGGCTTTTTAACAGCACTTTTGCCATGTGACATGTTTAAGTATTTCATTTTGGCGGGAGCAGCGTAACCAGCGTAACCAAGCTACCTTTAATTGATGTGGATTAAGGAAGAAAGATCTTAGCACATTGTTGACAACTTTTCTTTTTACCGTTATTCATTTTCTTTGAGTCTAGGTGAAAGTGTCCTTGTGTCCTTCACTTGGTTGAAATAAATCAGGATTTTTCTAGTCTGTTCTCTCATATCCTGCCTCCTCCACTCATGGGGAGCTGTGATTGGCTTAGCACTAAGCCTCTAGTGATGTGCTCTGTTAACCTTACTTACCTTACAAACTCTGAAACCTTCTTAATCATTTGATTATTTTTTCCATCAAGAAAGTGTGTTTTTCGTCACTGTCACTGCTATATTCCATAATCCTACAGAACATACTGGTGTTACAGTGGCCAGTGTTTTTGCCGTTCAGCGTTCTCGGTTTGACTTAAAAGCAGCTTTTTGTGTACTGTGAAGCCATGTATTTTGAGGGATTTCTTTTCAATTTTTACTGCAATTTTTTCGGATACATTTTAAAGCGTTAATGGAATACCAAGAAGGGAAAAGTTTGATTCTGGTTAATTGGACCACCGGTTAATGGGACCAGCCGCTTATTCGGACCAAATCCTAAAGTACCAAATCAAATCCTATTAAATACGTTTAATTTTATTCACTTATTTGGCCCAAAATTCCGCTTAATCGGACCATAGAATGTGACAGCGAATAAGATATATGTAATATCCGCGGTTACCAAAGAAACTCTTAGTTTCTGGCATCACTACAACGCTCCTGAGTTTCTCCCCAGGCCTCTACTGCCACCTACAGGTCTTTGCCTAACATTTCCATTTACGACAAAAAAGTAGCCACAAGTCGCTACTTAGCCACAGCTAAAGCGCGTCAGATCACACTGGATAAGTTCTTCAAACGTTGACTGGAATTTAGTAAGAACTTGTTTTTTACAGTATTATGCTTCGCGTGTTGAGTACCTATACATTGTGATGTAGATCGTTTCGAAATCGTTGCAAATTTATTTTTCAATGAACAAAGTTCGTAAGGAACTGTAGTTCTTGTTTGTATGTTCGCTATACGTATAAATCGCACAAGGTTTAATAAACATTTTATATGTTACATAGCACGTCCCGTCTTGTAACAAAGGGCATGTTCGTTTAATCGGACCAGCCAGCTATTAGGACCAAAACGATCACGTCCTGATGTGGTCCCATTAACCGGAATCGACTGTATCCCCTATTTTTTTGTGAGCAGTGTATTTAAGTTTGTGTTGAACACTAGTCTTGGGTAAATTATTACATGTAACATTGAAAAATATTCAACAATCCTGACCAGGTTATGTAGCTTTTCACAGTATTCTCACTTTCTGTATCTAGAATATGCCATACAGTGCCATGTAGCAAGGGGGCTCCTATAAATTCTGACAAGGTACAACATGCACTACATATATTCACAAGTATTAATTAAAAATAATTTTAAATTAAACATCAATTATTCCTTTGAAAATGCATTTATATGTTTTTGATAAGAATTTCATTCCAAAACCATGAACATTAATGATTTGCCCTTGCCCATGTTGAAAAATGTCCCAAAATTAACACAGTCATCATGGTGTAACCCCACATAACAATCTAACTACAGGACTTGAATACATTAGCTATCATAATCCCATTTTTCTCCCAATCCCAATATAAATGCAGGTCACACTTTTAGTTAAATATAAACATTGCAATGGTTCTATGAAATCCAGTCGTCTACTTGAATAGCACTTAGCACATGCCCTTATCCCATGTGACCATTTAGAAGCTCCAACAATAGTATCATTACATTAGATCATGTATAATGTTCTTTTTGTGTCTTTCTAAGAATGCCACCAGAAAAAGACAGGACAATTTTATGCAGTAATTTGAAAAACAAAACAAAACCGACACAACAGCTTCTGTAAGTTGATGTGGCAGGTATTTAGTCTGAGCCATATGCTGTATCAGCATCTGGCAGCTTCATCAGGATGCCAAGTTGACCTTTCTACAGTCTATTTGGAAGGGTAGTAGCCAAGAAACCAAGAAAAGTATTATGGCATGGCAAATCCAATTTTGAATCCAAAAATATATTATTGTGTGCCCAGTAGTCAACAACATACTACATATGGTATTTTTAATAGTCAATTATAGCATTAATAAAACAACAAATCTAATGGTGGCCTGATACTTTTGCACGTTAGACATAAACTTCAAGTTGTATCATATCCTCATAACACATAGCTTAAAAAGAATTGCATTATTCCTAATAACAACCCCAACATTAATTTTATACATGCTTCATTGATAAAATTCTACAAGACCAAAAGGGGGCGCTACAACCCAATATGTTCTGCTTCTGGCAAGCATCCAGCATGAGGTATTACGTAATGTTCTCACAGTGTGACCATTGATTGTGCATGGAAAACCTAGTGGGGTGGTGAATAACTGTGAAAGCGACTGCATGAAATATCAGGGTGTGAACATTGTAAAGAAAAGCAGCAGATTCACCCAGCATGTTTGCTCTCAAGCGTATCGGACCCAGGAACAAAACCAGGAGCAAAACAGAAGCTTTCTAAAATATAATCCATGGTTGCATTCACATGACTGGACACAAAATACACACTCAAATCAATCCCATTCAAATAAATGCATTTAATAAAACATCAGCAGCACACACGGCATGATCTGGCAAAATACACGTGGTACCTTCAGCTTATTTTCCCAGACTTGGGCACATTTGCTTCTGTGTGAAACAATAATGCTACATCTGTACATTTTGTTACCCTTTCATCTCAGTGTGGCTGCAAAGTACAAAATCATCAGCATGGTAGATTAATGCAGAGATTTTTCCCTGGACAAGTAAGATGTTGCAGTAACTGTACCATAGAGAGCTCTTAAAATCATAAGGCATGAGAATTAGCAGCAAAATAAAAGTAATTAAGGCAAATGATTCCAGACTTGAGACCAATGTGTTTCCCATACAAGACCCTTACATAAAAGGAACATTCTTAGCATATAGATAAAGCAATTGAGGAATGCTGTAGATGGATTTTAAATGACTGGGAAAGGTGTTTTACTTTTACGCTGCTTAACAATTAAATTGTAACACCCATAAGAAAGCTTATGCTAACTGAAGGAGTGCCAGGCATTGCCCAGTTCTGCAAATTATTCCATTTTCCACTCCAGTCTGTGGCAAGTGGGAAGGGCATATTCATTCATTCATTCATCTTCCGCCTAATCCACACAGGGATGCAGGCCAGCTGGTGCCCACCAGGGCAGGAACAACCCTAGATGGGGCGCCAATCCATCGTAGAGTGCACATGCGCACACACACACACACACACAGTCACACACTAAGGGCCACTTTTGAGACACCAACTAAACTATCATTCATGTCTTTGGATTGTAGGAGGAAACCAGAGTTTCCGGTGTAAACCCACGCAGACACAGGGAGGACATGCAGATTCCACACAGAAAGGACCCAGGCCGCTCCACCCTCGGATTGAACCCCGGACCTTCTTGCTGTAAGGCAGTGGTGCTACCCACCGAGCCACCGTGCTGCCGGGAGGGGCATAATATCCAGATTTTTTCATTCACATAGCCTTAACATGTCTATCTATAACATGTTCCATAATTTCATCACGTTCCCTTAGTGGTGTTACAATTTTAATGCTCAGGAGTTAATTTCATCGCAGACAGTATGAATGTGTGGGTCTCCCACACTACAAAGACGTGTGTCACACTACAACGTGCCCCTGAGTGTGTGTGCCCTACAATGGCTTGTCATACTATCTAAGGCTAGGCACTGGCTCTCCCACGACCCTGACTGGGATAAGTGGATAAGATAATGAATGTTTAGCTTCATTGGCAGTGAGATTATTCTGTTTGATTAGTCTACTCAAGTACAGCAAATGCAAATGACCAAAATAGAATAACCATGGTGTTAAGTTAACAATCCCATTATTAGCAATGCCTATAAGGTGTTGTACAGTGTTGTCAGGCTTTCCCACTAAGTAGTACTAAACTCTTTAGATTTCTCTCCATACTCTGGCAAACGTACATGTTCTAAATGTAAATCAATATGGCTTTCCTATATATGATTTGAATTGATTTGACAAATATACACATTATTTGCATTATTTAGTAGTTAGCACAACAGAACTATTACTGTTTCACATTATAGGGAAGACTAAATGACCACAAGTATGTTGACACGCAAACATCCCATCCATGGAACTGTTGGTCATCTCTTTCCAAATCCATTAGTATTAACATGGAGGTGAAGCAAGAATGTGTTAAAATGTCGCCTCGAAGTTAGAAGCACATCATTCTCTAGTGTTATTATAGGCTGCAGCATTCTGACCCAACCCATCAAAGTCAGCCCTAGATTTTTCCACCACTGCCTTAACAATTGGCACTTTGCTTTTCGGCAGGTAGAATTCTCTGGATATCTCTAGCTATTGTTATTGTTTTTCATTCTAGAGTGTTTCCTTTGGTCCAGAGTCTAACGGCAGTGTATTTTCCATCCCTTCAGTCATTGCTTGGGACAGTGTTGGTGCAATGGTTAAGGCTCTGGATTTCTAATCAGAAGATTGCAAGTGATTAGCTGCTGAGTAAGACTTTAAAGCCTCGGCTGCTCAGTTGTACGTTTCTGTGAATAATGGTAACGGTTAAACCTGTACATAAAACTTTAAACTTGGGTGGTTGTGTGGTGTTGATGAACACTTCTTGTGCTGATGTGTTATGTTGAGAACTCTGGACAGAAAATGTTAATGCATCACATGCTTCAGTACTCAATGGGCCTGTTCTTTGTCGCCTACAGTTGTGCAGCTGATTTCTTGTTCTTCAAAGTAACAGCACCAACATTTGGCTTGACCAACTCTTGCAGAGCAGCACTTGGATATACTGACTTGATGGAAACGTGAGAAATACTGTCAGTGCAATCCAGTTTACTGTCAGCGATTGTCTCTGGAAATGGCTATGCACGATTTTAGTTAAGCACCTGTTTGCACTGGTGGTGGCCAAACAGCACACCCATTAATTAAAAATGTTGTCCATCTGCACTGGCATCTAAAAGTTTGGAATTCCTGAAATAATTTATGATTCCATGTTTTTTACCATTGAATGCACTATTAGCTTTAAAAACATACAACCAGAAAATCAGAAAAATATCCTGCAGTGTCCCTTGCAATTACTTTTACTTTAGTTTCATTGTAGACAGTCTGAACCAAAGATATTTAATGTTTTGTCTGCTCAACTTAATTCCATTTGTAATAAGCAATTCCTGCATTTAATAATGTAATTTTACTCAAGCCATCTCAACAAGTGATTATACAGCCATGATTTTCTTCAAAAGTCTCTAGTCCACAAAAGGCTTAATGTTTGAGAAGGCGAGCAGATCTCCAGTTTGTCATTAACTATGTGTAAAAGAAAGAAATATTGGAAGAAATCTGCATGTTTTAGCCCTAACTTTTTCTGATTTGGCTTGTTTTGCATTGTCTTGGTGAAAAGTGCATTGGACATCTCTGGAAAAGAAGTCATCTTGAAGTCAGCTTATGGTGCTCCAAAATATCAGCGTACTTTTCTGCTTGAATGCTGCCACGGACGTGTAAATGACCTTTTCCTAGAGTACTGATACAGCCCCATACAATAAAAGACTGTCTTTTGGACTTGTCACTGATGATAGTCTGGCTGGTCCTTTCATTTTTGGTCCACAAACAGTGTCTATTTCTTCCAAAAATGATTTGGAATTTGAAGTTTCAAATCCCCACCAGAATTTTTAAGAACATTTAAAAAAAAATATTTCAATACATTTCTCACAAATTTGTTGACAAACTGGAGACTATCTGCCCACATTAACTCTTCTAAAACTCTTTGATATTTATTTGATTTTGCTTTTGAACAAAATTATAAATACAGTGAATTGTTAATATGAACTTGTTAATGAACTGAATATGGACAATTTTTTACCTAATTAATAGCCTTAAATTGCCCCGTATCAATTTTTTTTTAAATGCTGTCTGCGATGAAAATAAATGTCAAAGTCAACATAAAGAAAATGTAAGAATTTCTTAATATCATTTTAAGTAATGTCTTAAGTTTTTTCTAATTTGGAGTAGTAATATAAAACCTTCTAAAATGCCACTGATTTTTAATAGACTGACATTTACAAAAGGGGATTTGAAAGACTTGAATCCTATTAAAATAGTGAGCTGTAATATACAAACTCTTCCTAAAACAATCAAATATGTTAGTAATCCCAAGCTTTTAATACTGGTGCACTTTTGGCCATATGGTGTAATTGAAATCCAGATGTCTAGAAGACACTTTTACATAATCTAAACACTGTGTAGATCATCGTAACGTGGGCCGTGGGTTCTTAATATTCCATAATCACTTATTTAAAAAACATTTATCTATGTATAAGTGCTCTTGTTATTCTAACAAAAAAGAATCTTCACTTAAGTGTACTACTGATTACACTGTCAACTTTGTACTACTACTGAGATAAAGAGTCTCCTTTTTAAATACCAATAATGTTCTGTTGCCTCTGGGCATGACCTATTAAAGTTTTATCCCTGAAAATGTCTGGAACTGCACACGTGCACGGCTGTACAATAAGCGTTTCTTCTCAGCTTATTATAACCTCATTCAAATTCTGAATGAGTAATCCGAACCATCCAACAATGTGGAGATTGTAGCTTTTGTTTATCAGCTGGATGTTACAAACAAAAATATGTGTAATGGTGTCCTATACTCACAAGTCTGTATAGAACTGGACCTTAATTATGTACAGTGTTTGTTACAATGCTTTCACATGTTACTTGTCATGTTCTCTGAAGCTCCAGACAGAGTGCCTAGATCAGTGTGGACCAACAGGAATACTGTGGTCTTGCGCTGACAGTGAAGACATAGATGACGATGTGATATCAGTCAAATGGATTTTCTCGAAAACGCCTTCATAATAAGTCTTCACTGACACTACAAGAGAAAAGCAGAGACAGATAAAGCAAATGATACTGGCTGAATAAGTAAGAAGCGCAAAGAAAGGCTGAACGTCTTAAATAATGCACCTCCTCCATGACTTCCATGACCACTGTCCTGGGTCCTGTAAGGATGAGGTTACTGACGGTCCTGTAGTCAAGATTCAGCACGTTCAAACCATTGACCGACACCACAAACTGACAGACCTGGAACAGAATGACAAGACAATGAGTCAACCAGTAATATAACTTTAGTAAAGGTTCATGTCAATTATTGACTCAGCACGGTGTAATGGTTGGCTTTTAAAAGACTTTGGCCTTGATTTAGTAAATTCTGCAAAAATGCCTAATCGGTAGTAGACTCATTAAGCAAAACAAGCACACATGGAATAACTTGGCAAGTCAAAGTGCTTCTATGTGTGGCAATTCAAAGTGCTTTACAGAATAAAAAAAACAAACCAATAACAATAAAATTAAAAACACAAAGTTGGAAAATGCAATTAAAACACTGTTGAAAACATTTACCTAAGGAGTTTAAAATAATAAAAAGGAAAGAGTTCAGGTAAAAACACAAGCAGGTGTCATATGCACAGCTAAACAGTTTTTAACCTGGACTTAAACACAAGAGTAGAGGCCAGCCTAACATCTTCAGGGAGAATATTCCAGATCCTGGCTCCATAAAACTTGCTGACTTGGTTGATTGAGAAATTAGGGAACCTCAACTGTGACCAAAGGATTTACTCGTTTAAAGACAAGGTGAGGGGATCTTGGTTATGACCAAAATACTGTGATTCAGGCACTATACTATTAAATAGGAGAGCAAATGATCATGTTTTCGGCATCAATGTCTCTTCGCGACAGGAACATGTTTCTGTCAAAACTAGTCAGTCACATTCACACCAGGCCAACATAGAGTGACACATTAACCCAATGACTGTCTTTTGGATATGGATGGAAGCCGAAGCATCTGGAGTAAACCCGTAGAAACACAGGAAAGACATGAGAACTCTAAACGGTTGGGATCAAACCGAGGAGCTATGACGCGACCGCACCGATGTGATGTGTGACTGTGCCGCCCTTGGTTGTGAGAGAGAAGGGGATTTCTGTCAATCCAAATGATTCATTGATTCAAACATTGATCCATCAAAAGGAAAAGTGAATATTGGTTGTAACCTAAAATGAGAGACTGGTGTATTATAAAGCCAGTTCATTAAGAAATGGTCAAAGCATAGACAGCGCTTTGCATGAAGACAGACCAAACAGGATGTACATTCTAACTCTCTTGCTATGTCTTTCTCTCCTCCCCATTTTTTGGGATATTGGATGTATTAGTTGCATGAAAGGGAGCTGCTATCAAGATGCATAATAGTTCCAGAACTTCTACTATAAATGGCATAACAGTATCATAACCTAACAAAACACTGATTTACTGAACAGCAGAGGGAATCTCAGTTGTAAGAGATAGATTCACTGATTCAGACAATGACCTTATAACTAAGACTAAGAGAAATATATTGATCTTGATCAGAACATTCACTGACTCGAACACTACTTTGCTGAAGTACACAAAAGAATCTTGGTTGTTACTAAACTAATTTCTTTTTCAACCTAATGATTCGCTGATATAAATATGACCCCCTCTAAGAAAAGTGGGGGACTCTGTCTTGACCAAATAATTTGCTGATTTAAATACGGACCCACTGAATTGGAAATAAGGGAATCTCTTTTGAGAGCAAATGTAATTACTACTAAAAGAGAATCAGAAATAAATATTGATTATAGCCAAGAAAATAAATGACTTAAACACTGACATAAACCCCATTAAAAAGCGAGAGAAAGTAGTCTCAGTTGTGACACGCAAAAATCTAAACTTTACACACTGACTTGCTTAAACCAAGAAGAAATATTGGGCATAGCCATTATTTTCAGTAAGAAAAATATTGCCCTGTTGATCAAGGAAGAAAAGGAAATCTGAACTGGGACCAAAATATTCCCTGATTTAAACACTGAATGAGAGAAAAAGGAAAAGACCAGCAGTCATGACCACAATGTTTCCTAATTTAAATACTGACCAGTTGAATCCTAGAAGGAATCCCATAAAAAAGCCAACTCTGCTAATGCCTGAGTAAGTCATGCTTGGATCCACTCCAAATGAGACCTACTGAGCTGAATGAAAGCATTGACTTGCCTGACCAATATTTAGTCGTTCACCTTAGTTACTCATTCAAAAGTCTAAAATGTTCACAAAGAAACTTCTCATTTTATTCCACATTTGGCAGCTTTGGAAATAAGACAAAATGCCATTTTCATTCACACAAAGTATTCTGTAAATTAATTATCTACAGAACATCAGAAAGGAATCAGAGTCATAATGTAATGTTAACTTTTAAAATACACTAGCTAAAGTACAAAAAGTTATTTAACAACTTTGTTAAAGATTGTAAAAGTAAATCATAACACACTGAGAATCAACAAGTTAAAAGCAAATATGTAAATAAATGTTCTAATATACAGTATAAACTGGAAACTGGGCTGGAAACAGAACTGATTACCTAAGTGCTGTAAAACAATCTTCTAATTTGTGCCAGAGCAGGAATGTCAGACCCTCACGGCAATTACTTCAAAACACTGATCTCTGCTTGCCTTGGCACAGCGCCAACTGTAATCCTATGGGTGTCCCACACATGGCTAATTCTGAGAACTATGCACAGAAGAACAAGTTTTTACCAATACTCGTAAAACTGCTTTCTATTCTAACAATCAAAAACAATACCTCTATAATTTGGCATTTGCCTGACTCCTTCTTACAAATTAGACAAAATTACTAAATAACTATAGCACATCATAATGCCAGAAAGTGAACAAGAACAAGAGACAATTCTTCATGAATGAAATAGAGATGGGTGGCTAACAATACAACCGGTTTGTGGGGCAGGCTAAGAAAACACTATGTGAAAACAAGATTTTAATTACCTCTCATTTTTCTTCATGAGAACAGGTTTGCTAAAACAAAGGAGGCATTTATCCCACGCTATTTGTATTCCCACTGTACAAACACAGGTGCTCTCAGCTGGACTATTTGCTTTAGAAACATTATTAACTTATCAGCTTGATTGCATTCCAGTAACACTAACTTCACTTTCCAGCACTTAACTACCAGATAATATGTATATAATGAGGATATTTACAATGTGTGTGTAACCCTTCTCATTATATAAAGATTGTCACTAAAAAGTTGAGACAGTAAATATGAATTTTTTAAAAATGCAGACATTTACTTTGACTGTTATTTAATTGTAGACTGTATGAAACCAACATATTTCATGTTTTTTTTCTGCTCAACTTAATTTCATGTTAAGAAACAACCATTACTGCATTTTAGACCTGCAACACGTTCCAAAAAAGGGGATGAGGTACAACTTAGGACTAGTAATGAGGTTAAAAGTAACATAAATAATGATGTGATTTATAAGAGGTTAGGCCAGACTTTTTTTTATTGCTTGTTTCGCGGATCTGCCGACAAAAAAAAATATTTGTAATTATTTATTTTTGGGGGGTATTTCTCGGATCCAATGCACCAATGGTTAAAATAAAAAATATTAAACAAATATTTTGTCTCTTTTTCCGCTCTCCAGTGGAGAGCCAACGGTTTTCTTCTGTTCATTTCATTCTTTTCCAGATTCACTTTAATTTAATTGTAGGTTAAATACGTTTTATTTTATAATTTTTTTTCCTTCCTTGTATTGATTCCACATAGTCCTCGAGAAATTGAAAAGTACTGAAAAATAAAGATTTAGGTTTTTTTTCCCTCCCTCCTCAGTAGATTCTTAAGTAGGGACATCTGAAAAACAAACAATTAAAAAAATCTGGCCCTAGAAAAACCCTGTTTTGTTTGCAATTTCCATACTGTCCCAACTTTTTCTTTTATTTCCTTTTCTTTTCTTTATATTATATGGGGGATTTATATGTCTGAACATACTGGAAATATACAAATTGCATATCTTTACTGACAAAAGTGAAACCTGTAGTGTGTAACAAAACAGCAGAAGGACACGTATTGATTGCTACATTGTCACAAATGACATTTGATTTTTTTTTACAAATTGTCCTTCTCAATTTTACATCCTATGATATCCGATTTTATTCAGCCATTAACATAAGACTATTAGCCAAGTAGTATGTAATAGAATAAAAAAGATTGTAGACATACATCTTTGAATAGGTTGACAGAAACCACCTTTTTTTCTCACAGCCAAATCTGGCACAGTGGCACATCACATTAGCGCAGTGGCCTCATAGCTCAAAGAGATCCCTGGTTTGAGACGATCTTTCTGGAGTTTGCATGTCTCCTTCCTGTGTTTGTGTTTGTTTACTCCAGGGTACTCCAGATTCTACCCACAAAGATTAACTTTCTGATTACATTTTTTACTGTAAAGTTTAAATAAGTGCTCAAACTCACAGCAGACTTTAACACTGTCTGTACCACGAATAAAGAGGAGACAAATTAAACAGCACATCTATTGCATAGTAAAGATGTGTTTTACTACAAAAAGGCTAAATCAGGACCACAGTAGAGTACACATTGAAGGGTATAATGCAGTTCTTTTCTCTTTTTCCTACTTTTACTTAGGTTTTCTTTTAAGGTGGAAGCTCTCACTATTAGTTGGTGCTCTCTCTTAACCACAAATGCCTACTCTAAATATTTCACGGAATAAGGGAGCGGTGCAGCTGGATGATGCAGTAACTGTATTGTATGAGCTATATAGTATATTGTCTGCAGACATGGCGTTCTATAATAATTACCTAAAATAGAGAATTAAAAAAAGGTTATAATGTTATATATGTAAAGTTCCATGAACTTTGGGTTGCCCAGAAGCAAATAGTGAGAATTGTTGAGAACTTGGGGCCATTTTCTGCAAAATGTATCAGAAAATGAGATATTTTATACCCCAAATTTAGAACAGATCTGGAAATCTATAACAACTGGTTTCTAGTTTCAGAGTCAGAATTGTTAAAGCGCCCACTTTAGTGTCAAGTTTCCTCAGTTACTGTATGCGCCTGAAATGTAGCTAAATAAAGCAGTCAATAAAAAGCAACAGCGTTGACAGTGTGCTAAAGGTCAAAAGACAGTGGGTTTAAATCCTAATCATAGATTCTTGCTCACCTTACATTTTAAATTTATGTCATTTAGCAGACGCCCTTATCCAGAGCGACTTGCAATTCATACAATCTTACAATCCAAGCTATTGTGGGTTAAGGGCCTTGCTCAGGAACCAAAATGTGGTAGCTTGGCAGAGGTGGGATTTGAACCCTGGAGTTTCTGGTCCATAGTCCAGTATCTTATCCACTTAATGCTGCATGCAATGCAGCCCATCTTTGATTCCCATTCTGATAAGTATGAATTACTTAATGCCCACAATACACTCTATGACACTGCACATTATACCATCCGTACCGAACACCAGATTATATACTTTCTGTGGTCTGCTGCATTGCAAAGACACAGTACTTTTTACTCTGCTTGTTTCCACCCCTATGGTGCATCAGGTTTCCAGAAACATTTTTATTCTGACATAGAAATGAATCCACAACTGTCCTGTGATCTACACACTTCTCACGTAGCGGAGCACAGATCCAGCACACGTCATTTTCCTGAGCAGTAAGGCCTGCACTTAATCATCATCTCGGTGCTTATAAGAAGCCAAGCATTGCTCAGAATGCAGTCAGCTCATGCTGAAGCCACATATGTTTAATGAAACCTTCAGTTGCATAAAACCTTTTTCTACCAGAGTCTACAACAGCTAATATATTTGCCTGGGTTAAGCAGGTTAATTACCTTATTAATAAGGATAATGACCTTATTTGGCCATGGAGGCATAAGCAAAAAGTACACTGTCTAAACTGACATTATTCAGTGCACACCTGTAGTTTAGAGTAATAGTAGTCTACTATTGCATTATTAAACAGTGTACAAAAAATAGGGATATTTCATTATTTTCATAATTTTTGTAAGCAGTGTATTTGTCCGTGATACCTTCATCCCAGCTGCGGCAGCAGGTCCACCAGGGTCAACAGCCTGGATGTGGCAGGGTTTACCTCCTCTCACCACAAAACCCCAGCCTACCGCATCACCTACAATCTGAACATGTAAACACTGTTATTCAGAGAGATGAACAATTTACAGCTAAGCTCTCCAGAACTTACACCATACCGTAATGAACCTAATCATTATCACCACCTGGTTATTTACATTTACATTATTTAACAGACACCCTTATCCGGACACCAGTAACATAATCTATTACTAATAATCAGGGATCTAAACAAGAATTCACTCATGAAACTGTTATGTTTTATAGGTGGCCTGTATCTAACTGGCATCTCCACATAGTGACCATACACAGTTGTCCATATGATGTGAAAGGAAATGGGTCTCATCAGTCCACGCAGTCGTTGTTCATTGGTCAGAATCCAAATCCAAGACTCGCTTGCCTATTTGAGGTGGTTTGGATAGTGGCTTGGGGTACGCATAAGTAGTACTTTAAATGATATTCAACTAACTACACAACTCCATACTCACTGGATGAATGTTTATTAACAAATGAAATAAAGTTGACCAACAATATGAAATATCTTGGTTTCATACCATACTGTCTGCAATAAAATAAACGTCATAGTAAATGTAAGGAACATTGTATACATTTTTATTTGCACTTTTTTTTACTTGGGGTTGTAAAAAACCTACATGGATTTAATAAGCTTAATATATAATTTATGGTTTCTCAGTTCTACTGTGTTACTGGGCCAGTACAATTCTTCAACTATTGGTTTTGCTGCATTTTTTTAGTTTTACTGGTAACGGAAAACCTGGAGTCCTAAATTACATGGCATGTCCATAAAACATATGGCCACACATCACAATCCTACATACAAGTACTGTGCACAAGTTTTAGTGAATTTATTTGTACAGTTGTGACTGTAGACAGAGACCTAAAAAGACCATCTCACAGATACCACTGTTTTCCAAATTTCAGAGATTTTTTAAGTGATTAGCTTTTTTAAATCATTAAAGTAAAAGTATTCTGGGAGCACTGAAGGCTGAAGTGTGCATATGTTGCTCCATTGGCTGTCGGTTCCACTTTTAAACCTGTGTGTAATCATCAATGCTCGAGGTTCCCTTAAGAATTAAACTGTAACTTACTGTGAACGTCTTTTTTATGAAAGCCCCCCCAGGAGTCTGCAGCTCTTCTGGGCTTACTTGCCTCTTAAGCACTGTGTGGAAAAAAAAAAACAACAACACAAACACACAGATAGTCAGGGTTACGTGGGTCTGTAAGCAGTGATATTAGGTATTCTGCTGCTTCTGCACTCATCTAATGAGCGAGTCGTCCTCAGATCTCTCTAACTATGTTTAAACAGTGAAATATAATCCACATTATTCAGCCACAAGCCATAGCCCAGGGTCTCTGAAACTAATTACCCTTTCAACTTCTCTGATACAGTGGTGCTTGAACATTTGTGAACTCTTTAGAACTATATTATATTTTTTATATGTACTTAATTCTATTTTATACACATTATATGTATACACACACAGACACACAAACATATACACACACCACAAACATATATGTATATACACTAATATAATTTTCCAGTTTCTAGACACATCAAGTAGAATGTGAATTGGATATACTGGGTTGCTTGTAATATGTTTAGAGGGTTGAGTAAAGTACGTCTATTTTTTAGCTGTGTAATTAATTCTATATTTTTAGCCTGTATACTAGCAGAATTCCACTTACAACACCCGCTCTGCTCATTTTATCTACAGGTCCCCAAGACAAGTACAGTACTTGGTTTGTCTGCATTTCAAGCTGCAGCGGCCAAAGACTGGAACTCGCTGCAGAAAACATTAAAACTCGATCATTTTATTTCTAAGTCGGCTTTTAAGAAATCTATCACAGATTTATTAAATGATAAATGTTGTTGTCATATTGTCTGATGTCTCTCTTCATGCCTTTGTTATTGTTTTTTGTTTTTTTTTCTTGTCCAAGAGTCTTTTTACCTCTTGCCAGCCTGCCATTGTAAATAAGAAACTGTTCTTAATGACTTGCCTGGATAAATAAAGAATATATATATTAACAGACCTCTGCCCCTGCAGTGCACCAAGTTCAGATACTTCTCTTAGCATTATGCATTGTAAGTTTGTAGTTTTTATGCTAAATGTGTATTTGGAATTTCCATTACTTACTGAAAAATGACCGCCTGACCAGGTATGCAGCTGTTGTAGCCTTATCTATTGATTCAAAGTTTGATCATTATGGTGGATATTTTCCACAGTACAGTTTAGAAGAGAGTGATCATGTTGTTTGATTGGCTGTTAAGAAATAGTACTAATTGTAAATATATTAAGACTTTCTGGATACAAATATTTAGCTTCACTGTACCTCTCACCATTTCCTAAAAAAAGGTAAGCCATGCTATGTGCTTGCTCTCTTCTCTAGCCTTTGCTTTTTTGGCATTTTTGCTGCCAGATTTGGGTCACGGGGCCTCTGGGTGCTGTAGTGATGCTAAAATAGTCTAGCTGAGCAGAAGTGTGACTTTCTCAGTTAGAAAGTATAAGAAATGCAGATAAAAGGACGGAGCATCTTTACAAAGTTACTAATACAACATTTTTAAAATATTAAATTTGTCATCAATCTATAAAGCTTTCAGAGAAAGCTTAATTATTAAATGATTAGTAATTAATGATTAAATGGCAAACACAGGACATGATGCCAGTGTCATGGAATGATTATAGAAGAACCTAATCAAAAACATTATGATTTCATAAATGAGAGATTTGTAGCAAGGCAGACGCAGACCTAAGAGACCTACCATTTAACATCATATTTTTATTACATACACTATATTTATATGCACAAATGTCTGAAAAGTCTCATTATTCCTGCACAGTACATAACGGAAAAATAATAAAATAAATGTCAAATATTAACAACAACAGACAGTTTGTTTAGTTGCTTACATGTATTAGTAACTTAATAAAACGCATTACATTTAAGTACAGTAAAAGAATATAAGGTACAGTATATTATAAGTATATTAGGTTAAAAAGTCTGAAACCATTAGTAAAAATGCATGTCTGTCATGCCCACGGGCGGTGCTAGTTGCCTAAGCCACGCCACACGCTCATTGGGGACACCTGGGGGACTCGTTCCGGGCATTGTATAGGCGCAAAGCCACGAACATATTATCCTGTGTTTGCGCCCTCTTATGTTTGTTTTTTATCTTTTGGTTGATTGTTTGAACATGAGGCCTATTAGAAGACTTTTAGAACCCGTCCATGACCATCGCCCATTAAAGGCTGTTTTCGGAAGTCGTCCGTTAGAGGCTGTTTTTCGCTAGTCGGGTGTTAGAGGCTGTTTTCGCTAGTCGGCCGTTAGAGGCTGGTTTTCGCTAGTCGCATTTACGATTTACTCCGTTTTGACCCCCCCCCGGCTCGAACGCCATACTTGGTTCCTCCACCTGCTCGCCGATCTCGGTTCCTCGGCTCAAATGGCGTTCCTATTTGTGTTTTCTTTTATGATTTTTTGATGCAGGCAACTTTAGTTTGGCTTTATGTGGACTTTCGGCTCCCAGGCCTTTTTTGTGGACTTTCGGCTCTCAGGCCGTTCTCCTGGACCCTCGGCTCCTTAGCCGCCCTGTATGTTTGTTCTTTTTTTTACAGAGCTCGCCAGGCCGTGATCAGCCTTGCCTGCTTCCTTGGAACCCATGGAACTCGGCGGGACCTGTTTCGCATCCCTGAAGCGCCTGGGACGTCCTGGATCGTCTACATCACTCTGCGGCTCCTCCAAAAACCTAGCTTTTTGCCCCTTTAAATCATCCAAAAACAATTGTAAGTTCATAATACGAAGTGGGGCAAGAATGGGGAAAAGGGACGTTAATAAAAAAGGCACTATGGAAGAGTCGACAAACAAGGAAAATGCAGAAAACAGCTCCGTACAAACACAAGGTAACAAAGCTACTGCTAGTCCTCAAGCACATGATCCGGAAAGTTTATTGTGTGAGTATTGTTTATTCCGAGTATTGTGAAGTTGCTTTGAGACAATACTCTATTGTAAAAGGCGCTATATAAATAAAAACTGAACTGAAGTTTAGCGCGAGTCCTCGAGGAGATTCGGGACTTTCGTAAAGACGTCAAACAGCAATTATTTGATATCAAGTCGGAGCTTACCAACATCAACCATAAAACAGCGGAGGCAGAGATGCGGATTGACAAGACGGAGAGTCGCGTACAAAATGTCAAACAAGTTCTGGACAAATTGATCAAAGTAGTGACCCAGTAAGAGAACAAACTGCTCGACCAAGAAGGTAGATCTCGGCGAGAGAATCTAAGGATCTATAATGTCGCAGAAGGAGAGGAGGGGTCGTCTATGGTGGAATTTGTCGAGATTTTACTCCGACAGATGCCGGAATTACCCACGAGCACCCTGCTAGAGATTGAGAGAGCACACCGCTCACTCGCTCCGAGACCCTCCGGGAGCAACGAGGATAAGTCGCGGTCGATAATAATCAAATGTTTTCGCTACAAAACAAAGGAAGGGGAAATAACATATAACAACTAAAAAGGGATAAAGAGCGGAGCGTCACACTCCTAACATAATGAAACCGAAAGAATAAAGGGGCGCGCCGTGGTTGCGTCCCAAGTGGGAGCAACGCGCGACCTAGTCACGAGAGGATGCCAAAGCGTCAGTCAGAACAAACTCCCGGCTG
The DNA here is from genome assembly GCA_033117975.1 of Parotocinclus spilosoma. Taxonomy (NCBI): domain Eukaryota; kingdom Metazoa; phylum Chordata; class Actinopteri; order Siluriformes; family Loricariidae; genus Parotocinclus; species Parotocinclus spilosoma. The sequence goes on from JAVSBV010044739.1 coordinate 24,271, forward strand.
AAGCAAGGCTAGGTAGGCGCCGACAATCGAAGACCACGAGCTCTGACCGTGCAAGGAGCGCACGAGTACGGAACGGAAAAAACCCTCAAAGTGCCCCTAACAAACTAAATACCTCAGGGGTTACCCACCCATACGTGTCCATT
>JAVSBV010044750.1:0-10000 GCA_033117975.1 Parotocinclus spilosoma
ACATAGCACGTCCCGTCTTGTAACATAGGGCATGTTCGTTTAATCGGACCAGCTGGTTATTAGGACCAAAACCATCGTGTCCCGATGTGGTCCCATTAACCAGAATGGACTGTATTTAGGGCACTTGTACACAAGGAAATATTTTTTATAAATGCATTGGTTACCTGATTATGGTTAAGCATCCATACTTATGGACTGTAAAAAAATTTTTTTGATCAATATTCATTACATTGTGTGAACCTTATATAGGCTGAGGAACAGAATTAAAAATGGTCCAGTGTAACCATGTGGTTTGACAACGGTCAACATCTGCTAAATGTCATAAATGTAACTACATTATATTAGCTTATATTGCTGTTTCGTGCTTTTTAAGCAAAAGTGTATTTGCTTAGTGTGAAATGCTATGTGGTGGCTTAGTGAGAACAGAAGTTTGTCAATGAGATGGACTTTAACTCTTGTGCTTCTTTGACAGGATGATGATGATGAAGCTGATGATGATGATGAAGACGATGGATTCTTCGTACCGCATGGTTATCTTTCAGATGGGGAAGGAGCGCTTGATGAGGTATACTGGCATGTTGCTGTTTGAGTTATGTGTATGTAGTCATATATGCTCATGGTCAAACCCAGTTGTACTTTTTTATTTTTGTTTGTTTTTTGTTTTGTTTACATTTTTTAAAGGTGGTTGGACCATGGCTTAAAAAACTTCAATGTACTTCCTTTTCAGCAACTTTGATTTGATCATAGCTTTCCTCTTCTAACAATGAAAGCTTGGAACTACAGATATATAGGCTGATATGGAGTACTGTACAATTGCTTTTTTTTTTTTTTTTTTTAATTATTCATTTATTTGTTTGTTTTATTTTTTTGAGAAATCCAAAATATAAAGTTAATACAAATGAAAAGCAGGAATGAAGTCTTGCATTGTTTAACTTAAGAAGTATTAAATGGGTCCCCTTTAGGATTAATTTAATATTTAACAACAATCTAATTCAACTATACCTTTTTAGCCTTCATGAAGTAGTTTTGTTACCTTACAAAGACTGCACAGGGGTTGTGGTACAGTAGCAGCATTTTGGAAAGAGTTAGATTTCATGATTTCAAGTTTATGGACCATCGTAAACTCCTTGAGGTTCTGGTTAAGAAACACTGAAAAATGGAATTGCAATACATTTGAATATTGTAAAATTGTGAGTCAGCAGCATTTGTAAAACATTTTTCCCATTGATTATTATGTACTGAAACCTCAGAATTTGAACTTCATTGATTCTGGGAGACTAAATTAGAGTTGTTGATAAAGAATTTTTGTTTGAATTTGGTGACAGAAAGTCTTTTTGAATAAACAATAATTTGAATTCCAAAGTCCATCTATATACGTTTGTTATATGTGTTATGTATGTTTGAGGTTGCACAATGTGACTACACAAAGCCTACTAAATATTTTGGGTGCAGTAATTCACACTGACTATGTACATATAGGAGGGTGGTGACCCTGAGAAGCAGAAGGTGCGTCAAAAGCTAAAGGCTCGAGAATGGGATGAACTGATGGCTAAGAAGAAGCTGAACGTTCTGAATGCGGTGGTGATGGGCTGTGTGTGGCAGGGAGATATACCTGCTCCAGATCTGCTGCGGCCTTTTACAGTCTGCATGCTGGAGCCACTGCAAAGTGAAGAGCCCATTACACCAGAGGAAAAGGCCTCACGTCAGCAGAAAAAAGAGAAGTGTGAGTTTACTAAAATTCTACGATCGATCAAACGTTTTAAAAGCTTTTATTTATAACCACAATGTAAATTCTAGAAAGGGAACAGCTGCTTTCATTGTGGCTCCTCTAGATGCAATCGCTCCTTCCACCAATATTTTCAGAAATGTATCATTTTAAATGATCTAAAGGAACTGATTATTTGTAATGTTTTAAACCCATTAATGCATATCGTCGTGTAAAGCTCTTTATCCCTGAAATCATCTACACTGCTCACAAAAATGAGGGGATATTTCAAAATGAATACAAAGAGAGCTGCTGGACAATCTGATTCTGTCCATGCCCCATCACTGTCAGTGTGTTTTACCTGCCTAAGTAAAGAATCTGGTAATCACACTTACCACCACATTATAAATGCACATTAGTCCAATAATGAACGTTATAAAAATGGTTGATTTATTTATCGCAACTGGGTAAACAAAGTAAGTAAATGCCATTCAAACAGTTTCCAAGTGTCTGAACATTAAATCTGTGCATGGCTTTGTGAATGTCAGTATAATTATAAATGCAAAATGATTCAGTTTTGCAGTTATGCTATCTAACCTCAGACAGTTATTCAGATTAATTAGGTCCTAATGGATATGTTAAAGATATGGAATGATCTGCATGTTCGTTTCTGTTGTGTAATGTCTAAAATGCACCTTTAGGTGAAAAAGAATAATGAAAAAGGCTGATATTTGCCCTGCTGACTTGTTGGAACGGTGCTTCAGTATCTCATATGCTCTGTTATGATTTCTGATTCTAAACTTTCATGACTGTGTGTACCTCTTAGCAATGGGTGTGGCTTACGTAACTGAGTACACAGCTTAGGAATTTCTGGCTTTGTTGAATGCACAAAAACTGAGTGTTTGAATGAGTGTGCAATGATGAATGTTATGACCAAACAGTTCTCTGTATTTGTCTCAGTACTCTCAATGCTGCTGCCCTTACTGCATGGTAATGTAAACAGCAGTAAGGTGATCATCACAGAGTTCCAGGAGTTCTGTCGTCAGCAAGTTCCCTCACCAGCCGACAGCCCACAGAACTCTACAGAAAACATCCCCCCCAGGTGAGGCACGAGTACTGGCATTAGAAGGAAAACGACCATAATTCTTAAGTCTTAATCACAATAATCACTATTTGGTTGATATGAAAGTGAAGGTTATGATGTTTATTTAGTCACAGTGTGCTGATTATGATTCTCAAACCTCTAAGGCTTTAATGCAAAGCAAAGTAGGTCTGGTATTTTGGTACCGGAGCAAATCTGAACAACAGCTCAAAGCAAAGTTCTTTTAATCTGATGTAAAGTGCTGTGTTTTACCAAGCAAATGTGTTACTTCAGTCTGTTTACTTTGTTTAGGCACAGTTAACCACCTTTCTTACATGTACTTATAACATAGGGTAAATGACTAATTTAAACTGCACTTTGCATTGTTCATTATTTCATTAGCTTGGATTTTTCACTAAAAGGCACAAATTTAAACCGATTGTGGCCCAGAGTGGACATGATGTTAAAAATGTTTAGCAACACCATAGTTTGTCTGAAGACACAAAAGCTGTTGGTTATTTGAAACTGGTTGAACTGTCTATATCTGTTGAGTAAACATATTGGCGCACACACAAACAACAAGCCTGTTCACACACCACAAATACACTACTGAATTAAACAATCTTAACAAAAGCATTTTTAAGGCTTGACTGACGTGACATTTTCCCTCCCCAAGTATATGATTTCAGAATGGCCAAAAACTCTGCTGAGCCTTGTTAGTACTTCTCTCAAATCACAAATGTGATTCCAACAATCCAATTCCAACAATCGCTTTTTTTCCCCCTATGATCATCATTATTATGATGTTGATTTATTTTGACACTACTTATTATTTATGGTTTGGACAACACCATATGTTATTTTATTTTTTTATATATTTATGGGGACGTAGTATCTGGTAATATGGACACTTTGAAACGATTTTGTTGAAAGTTTAAAAATGTTCTGCAAGCTGATCTGTTTCACTGTTCTGGAGCTAGAATGTAATTAATAGAGAAATTGTAGCTAATTCATAAAATCCAAAGTGATAACGTCATGGATTGTGATCTAACCTAAAACAAGCTGATATTATTGACAGACTGCCCAGACTCCTTTGTATTGTGTAATAGTTTCTCTACTGATTACCAATAGAACCTTGAAATAATAATGTTCACGCTTGCCTTTAAGATGAGTTTGTGAATCATCCTGTCCTTTTTAGTTTTTGTAAACAATCTACTTAATCTGTACTCAGGATTCACATTAAGCGTCTCATTAAGGAGAACGCTGTATATGAGAAGCGCTCAACCTACAGACGCTGTTGCTGGTACGTGCACCCAGAAGTTCTGGCCCGGTTTGGCCAGGAGACGTTGCCGGTGCCTTGCCACTGGACCTACCTCACCACTGGAGCCCATGCTGCTCGGGAAGAGCCCACTCAAGGCTCGTTAAACTCCTCTCCCACTGCACATTCCACTTCCACCACTCCTTCTAACAAGAGGAAGAGTGGCAGCAACCAATCCATCAAAAAATACATGAAGACATGCAGTAAATCTGAACAGGTAGAGTTGCTTCAGTTGTTTGGTTGTGTTACTTAAATTAATAACCTTGATTTCTATTCTGCTAAAAAAAATAATGGGTTTGTGGTGTATCTTTTAGGCAGAGGCAATGGAAACAGATGGGTTTCAGGCAGACACTGAGGATGAAGATGAGGATGACTGTGTTATCTTGAGCGAACAGTCTGGTAAGTTCTAATCTTCAACTACTTAGTTCATCATCTGTCAACACATGGTCCGCTATCCACGGCAGGCTGGTACCAGCATTGAAAACACTCTACTTTAGTGAAGTAATAGATGGGAAGGCTTAACATGCTGTCAGCAATTACATCAAAAAACACATGGTTGAGAAAGATTGGGTTTAAACAACGTGGGACAATTTTAGCCCAAAGACACTACATTACACAAGTATGACCTAATTATTGTTATTGACAAATTCTCTGAAATCGTGCACCTCTATATCTATATTAATTATAAAGTTGAACCTAACACCATAAATGTGCACATGCTGCTGCTAATTAAAGTACCTAATGATGTGAATACTGAATTCTGGTAATCATTATCAAGTATTTGTATATCAAAGTATCAAATACAAGTTGATGTAAGAATAATCATGATTAACCCACCAAGTGTTGTTGTTATTAATGTGATTCAGGATTGTAATTGTTTGACAGCAATGGTGTAAATACATTTTGTAACCACATTTATGCATTGGCCAGTAAAAACATTTTGCTAGTTCTTGTTTATACATGATCTTGACATCATCTTTGGCCAAACTGCTGATATTTAAAATATCTCGTACTCGGTGCTCTTTGGTGGAATCACATTCTCTCCATATAGACACATGACTTAACTGTTTACAGCTACAACAGAGAGGGGAATTCTTACCCATACACCACGGCTTTGCATGAAATTGATGTGGGACCCAGTCATGTGCACCCCATTGTAAAATGTTTTGCCTTAAGAAAATTCAATTCGAAATTACAACGCAAACTAAATAAATACAGTCGATTCCGGTTAATGGGACCACATCGGGACACGATTGTTTTGGTCAGAATAACCGGCTGGTCCAATTAAAGGAACATGCCCTATGTTACAAGACGGGACGTGCTATGTAACATATTAAATGTTTATTAAACCTTTATTGTGTGATTTACACGTATAGCGATTGAACAAACAAGAACTACTGTTGCTTACGAACTTTGTTCATTGAAAAATAAAATTGCTAGCAAGTTTTTCGAAACAATCTACAACACAATGTAAAGGTACTCAGCATATGCAGCATAATACTGTAAAAAAACAAGTTCTTACTAAAGTCCAGTCGGGTAATAATGCCAGAGACGAAGAGTTTCTTCACGGATATTACTTACTGTACACATTCTTTGGTCCGATTAAGTGGCATTTTGATCCAAATCATATTACATGTATTTAATAGGATGTAGTCCGAATAAGCAGCTGGTCCCATTAACCGGTGGTCCTATTAACCAGAATCGACCGTATTTCAAAGAACTATTAAATAAGTCGACATCAAGGGCGATATCCAGAATGAAAATCTAGGTAAGCTAGAGACAAACACATTTTAGGGATGATTAAGAAATCATTATGAGGAAGCCTAGCACTAATGGCCAGCTTTGGGTTTGCAGCTTTTCATTACAAAGCAGGAACATAATTTTCTGTTAAATCCTTTGTGATTATATCACATTAGTTGGGTTAATTTGGATGGTTATTAGGGATCAGAACTTGGTGGGCTCAGAGTTTTTCCATGTAACACGTTAATATTTTTTCATAGCAGTTAAATGTAAATGTTATTCACTTTCCCAATACTCAGAAAAACGCGCCTGTGTGCCAGCTTGTGTCTTGAGCTTTAATGCTACTGGCATATAGTTCTATAATTATACTCCTACATTTCAGTTTCTTGGCGACACAAAAATTAGGACATTTTTTACTAGGAGATATTTTTTTAATGAATTGCTTGATTGTCAGCCAGTATATTTGCAACGCTTCATACCTTGTTTAGGTTCACGTGTGTGTATATTTTCACATGCTTTGTCATCCGTTGAGAAATAATATACAAATATTAGTAAACGTCACCCGTTATGTACCTGTGCAAAGAGAATTCCTATGGATTCATCCGAACCCTTCCCTCGAGGGGGAAAAAGTAAAGCTTGATTGCATTTATAAGGTTTTCTTAGACTGAAACTTAAACACAACCCAACACCTGCTTTTAGAGCTATAACTGTTAATACATAGAGGCCAGGCACATGTCAGGAGGCTGAACAGTTACATTATTCTAATCTCTCCCTTATTGTAGGATCTCCTGAACAGGATGGCCAAGCACCTACAACAGAAACCAAGACTGCAGAATCAATGGACACTGTCCTCTCCCTCCCGTGCCCAACCCCAGCTACTGCCTGAGGCGCAACACCTTTTTTTCCATGTTCAGTGTGTGTAGCTAAAAGAACTCTGTCCACAATCACAGGTAATACTCAGTATTAACACCCATCAAGCGACCATTCATGCCATTTAATGTCAAACGAACCAGTTCCCAGCTTGAACGAGGCTATGGTTGAATGAGTGGTGTTGGACTTACTTGTGAACAGACTACATGTGGTCCTATATACCATATCACAAACTGCCTGAACATAATTTTGGACTTAAATCTCAGTGCAAACCCCATTTTAATGCGTAAAGTATATATATTTGTCTTTTCAGGATACTTGAACTGGTGTATTTCATTAAAAAATAATGACTTTTGAAAATATATCGCACTTTTATGTCTTTATCATTCTTTTCCACATGTTGGCTCCTGTCTGCCTGCCAATGTTTCTGTGGATTTCTTGTTTTAGCTTTTGGATTTCTTTTGTAAAAAGCAAAAAACAAGACCCTGCATATGCTGTTTGTCCTCTAAGCTGCTAAACACAGTGTAAATGATACTATTTGAAACCTCTACAGTGTGTAACGTTTAAATAAAGGTTTAGAGGTGGAACGATGAGACCGTCCCAGAAGTGAGGGGGGGGGGGTTGATTACCAAGTTTGTTCTGAATTCCACGAGAACTACTTGTTTGCAGTTGTGATAGGTGTCTTATTACTTGTTTAAATAAAGCATTATTTAAAAATGTCATTTTGTGAAGTATGGACTGAATAGGTGCAGTATCGGGTGTTGCTGGAGGATGTCAAGTTTAACATTGCAGTGGATGGACGAGAGAAGGCTTTTGTGAAAGAACAAACACGCTTGTCAATGCATTTTTAAACTTTTATTACATGGATAAGATTAGTTCTAGCAGTGTGGCTATAGCCAAAGCGTTACACACGATGAGATGCAGCTAAACATTCAAATCGTCTCAAAACAGAAACACTTAAACAAGCATGTTCTATTATGCAACTGGAATGGGACAGATTACAATATTAAGCTACTTGGGTCAAGAAATAGGCTAGTGTTCAGTTTTCTCTCAAAGTGAATGTACTGGTATTCAGAGGTAGGCGGTTGCTTTACTGGAAAGAATAACGGTAAAATGCAACATGCTCTTTTATTAGTAGAATAAAATAAGCGAAATCAGTCGATGTGGACTTCATTGAAATATTCCTCCAAAAGATTGTTTCAGAAATGTTTGTTGCTATTAGTTCTTTAAAATGCATTCATAACATTTGTCTCAATTAAATTAGTTTTAAGTGCTTTAACCTTAGAACTACGACACTGATCAGCCAAAACCTTAAAGTAACACCCAGAATAAAGTAACGATCTCGTTACAATAACATGCATTAAACTCTGATATATATATATATATATTTTATTTTTTATTTATTTATTTTTTTTTAACGTAAAATGTTCTCTCAGCCTACATTTTGAATGTGAGAGATTTTCAGGAGCGACATTAGCAAGGACCAAATCATTATGGCCAGCCAACTGGGTCACAGCATCTCTTAAAAAAAACAAACAAGTGGGGTGTTCCTGCTCAGCAGTGGTCTAAGGAGGGACAACCCATGACCTGACACTGACAACATGGCTCCATAATAATAATCAACAAGTCCTGTCTTGCCCCAGTGGACAGAAGAGCTACTGTGGATTCCCCAATATTGATGCTTGTTATGGATGAAATGTCACTACAGCTGAGAATAGGGTGGCCTCACCAATATCTAAAGTGTAGATGATAGAAACAAGTGTCATAGTTCCTGATTTCTTTTTTTTTTTTCCATCAAAGGCATGATCAGATACATTTTCTTTGTCCCGAGGGAAGTGATGGGACCAGAAAGAAGTCATGCCAGTGGAATGAGCCAGGTGTTCTGGGGGAAATTCTGCTAGGTCTGAGCATTCATATGATGTTAATTTAACACATTGCGTGGTAACTTTAAAGTTTTGACTAATCGTGCTATATGTCAAAGCATAAAGTTTCTTCTGTGAAATACAGCTTGTGCTGCAGGAACACTTACAATAGTATCACAGTGCAAAGGAAATATTCACTCTCAAACTTCAACAAACACTGACCACTAAATCATAACGAACCTTTAATTAAATCAGTCAGCTAGGATTTGAGTTTATGCTCTGTGGTGCCACCTGTGTTTTCAGGAAGCTGTTGAATCACTAAACAACACCCATGTTTATCCTGAAACACTATCTTATGTGTGTGCCTGTGAATCTGAACGCAGGTGTCGTGCACTCCAGCAGGGCAAGACGATCACTGTAATAGCAGAGTGAAGTCAGGAGGCAGAGGCAGGGCGGAGAGTCGGCGTTCAGCTCAGGGTCTTTATGTTCTCCAGCAGTGCTGACTTGAGCACAGAGCAGCTCTGGCCACCAGCTGCAGCGATGTCTGCCTGGACTGCAGCATCCCAGGTGAAGGTTAGCAAAGCTGCAGGCATCTGAAAAACAAGAGACATGAAAACACGTAGAAAAAGGCAGGTAGTTCAAAACAGGAGCGAAGTTCAGCAGTGGGTGCGTACCAGGTTACGTTCGTTTAGTGCTGCTTCGTCATCTTCCTTCAGTTTCTGCCCAGTCGGTGCCAAGAGCTCAAAGGGCTGCCAACCGTTCTCCAAGGAGTCTCGCACAAACTGATATAACGCAGACACTTTCTCCCATGCCAAGAAGGTCCCTGTTAGAAGTTGATAAGCAACTGAGATAACAGTGATCTGTTCAACCTTTAAAGCAAACTGAAAAGAAATGCTGTTAAGGTCCTGAAAGCTAAAGGGCATTTCCTCCATCCGTGTTTCCTGCAGGTTTGCTTTTGGTGCAGAGGCCACCAAAAACTTGAATGGGGAGGGGGGAAACAACCAGTATGACCTACAAAATATAATGTGAAGTAGTGTTTAAATAAGCTAGCTCACTAACATGGTAAGTACTGAACTGCTGATGCACTAATTCGGCAAAACTATTGGGACACACCATAAACTGGTTTCTTTCCGTCCAAGTAATGCAGTTCTACAATAAACATTAGTGAAAGGGTGGGTCGTTTTGAAGAGCTCAATGAATTTTATTCTGGTATTGTAATATGATGCCAGTTTGTACAATTTCTTCCCTTTGCAAGCCTTACATCACCAAACAATAACAAGAGTGGTGCAAAACACACCGCCACTGGACTCTGGAGCAGTGGAACCATGATGAATCAGTTTGTTGTTGGCCTGGGACTGTGGTGGCCTAGTGGTTAAGGTACTGGACTATGAACCAGTTGGGTCCCTGAGCAAGGCCCTTAGCCT
>JAVSBV010044771.1:0-11127 GCA_033117975.1 Parotocinclus spilosoma
ATTAAGCGGAATTTCGGTCCAAATAAGCAAATAACATTACACGTATATAATATGATTTGTTTCTGTACTTTAGGATTTGGTCCGAATAAGCGTCTGGCCCCATTAACCGGAATCGACTGTATATGTTTAAATGATACATGATGTCAGTGATTAAAACATTAGAGAAATTATATGTTTATTGGGTAAAACTGTAGTTCCCGTGTTAGGCCGTCTGTAGCCTGGATACAAGATGGGATACGGTTAGGCATGGAGGCAAACGGGTTCTGGAGGGCACCCTGTGCCACAATTACATACAGATGTTGCTAGGGCACCGGGGTCCAGAGAATTAAGGTTGTTTTTTATTTTACGACACAAGGTTTTAATTTGCATTTACAGTTACCATGCTGGATTTAGTTTAATCAACAAACCAAGTGTCAAAAAACTTCAGCCAACAAAAAAAAAAAAAAGGTGATGGTGGCAGAAACGGCCAGCAACACGCATGAATTGACCAAATAACTGGAATAAACGTTCGTGTTTTAAGGATGACTTTTACTAGAAAGGCTTTTGAACTTGGGAATTGAGAGTAGTATCACATAAGCCTATTTCCAATATCTAAACTGTTTAAAGCCTAAGATGAGTGTGAGGCCATCGTACGGTTCAGAAAACATTTAAAAACAGAATATTACCGGATTACCAATATCATAACGCTTTCAAGAATTCCATTTGATCTTAGAAAGAGTTAAGAGAACAAACTGTTAATCATAAAAAAACATTTGATGGACCAAGAACTTTTCGAAGGTTTCCTTTCTGAAGACGCTTGTGAATCCAGTACCAGTGAATCCAGTGTTTAGCCTCTCTGGCTAGGACCGGGTTAACAATTTTGGAAGCCTATCTAAGGTATGAGATGATCATGAGACAGAAGAGGACTTCAGAAAGGCAGAGAATTCTGAGTTTTTGGGGAGTTTCTTTTACAACAACAACAACCATGGAGCTCAGATGAGAATGAGAAGATGAGAATCCTCTTTTCAGGATTTGTAAGTCAGGCTGACACAATGAAAAATGAACCTGAACCTTCCCCAGTTTGGAGTTCCTTATTAACCAGACGCGCCCATTGTTTTGAAATGAGTACTCCTAAATATAGGCTGAACCAACGGAAATGATTTTATGATGTTCACGTCCCATCAGCGGATTCACGAACACCTTCTAAAACTACGATCGCATCCGTCTGAAGGTCTAAAAGGAAACCCGTGGCTTTCTCTTCCACGCTGCCATTCTCTTGATGCTATCAAAGATCTCCTGCAGTTTTAATCCGTACACGACGGGATTAAACAGAGGAGGGATGAGCAAATACTCCATCGACAAGATCACGGCAATGATGTGAGGAATCTGGTTGGAATCCAGCCTGCTGTTGATGACCTCGAAACACACGTTGACCAAGAAGTTGATGAAAATGACGAGGTGAGGTAAGCAGGTCTGCAGGGCTTTTCTCCGGAACGCTTTCGAGTTCCTCAAGCACACGGCGAGGATCCGGACGTACGAATAGACGACGAAGGCCACGGGCGGGAACACGGCGACGCTGAAAACGAAGAGTCCGTACAGGTTGTTGGCGGACGTGTCTCCGCAGCTCAGCTTCACGATGGAATAGTTATCGCAGTAGATCCTGTTCACTTTGTGTTTGCACAGCTGGTGGCGGGAGGTTAGGATCAGTCCTACGCTGAGCTCACAGCTGGGTAAGAACCAGGACAAAAACAAAAGCCTCTTGACAGTGTTCATTCTGACGAGAGTCGCGTACTGTAAGGGTTTACAGATCGAAACGTATCGGTCGTAAGCCATGGCTGAGAGCAGAGTGAACTCCGAGGTGGCGTAAGTATAAAGAACAAATCCCTGAAATAGACAGGCCGGGTACGAAGACCTTTGGTGTTCAGAAAGCAAGTCGACCAGCAGCTTAGGATAAAAGGCGGTCGATCCAAACAGGGAGTTACAGAGCAGGGCGGCGACAAAGACGTACATGGGCTCGTGCAGACGCTGGTTGGAGTAAATCACAAAAACGACAGAGAAATTAAAGCAAACAATCATGCTATAAACCGTCAAAGTCAGGAAAAAATAAAGGTATCTGTACTTCTGTAAGTCCACGTGTCCTCCCAGGGTTATATCAGTAACGTTGTTGGAATAATCCATTCATTTATAAAATATGAGCCACGCATCTGCGCTTTTAGAGAGAGGCGCCGTTACGGTGTCGAGATTTATACTCTCTTACCTGAGCTGAATTCCTTGCTGATTTTTATACAAACACAAAAAGCCCCGCCTTCTTTCTTGATCTGAAAATAACAACATTCTAAGCTGCTCTCTGTGAGCCCGTTGGGATGGCGGCTACTGGCGGTGTCATGACCCTGTGTCATTTTCTGAGATTTGCCTGGACACTGTTCTTTGGGTTTTCTTAAACTTTTTTTTAGACCAAAACCTCTATGAAGCAGCTTCAAAGTAGTTACTTAATTGAATTGTATCTAGTATAACGTGGCAGTCTGGGAGAAGGACCATCCTAATAAACACTATTTACAAAAATTAGGGGTCATTTCATTCATTTTCATGAGCAGTAAGGGTTTAGAGAGAGCCTGGAGTGATTGTGTACTGGTTACAAACCTGGATAGTGATTCATTTCACACAAAATGGTGTCCACAAAACAAGATGGCTGTTACAAGACCGGAAATCATACCAGTCAGAGTGGCACGGAGGCCCCAATCTCAAATAAATAGGACATTTTCCTCAAAAGTATGCATTTTGTTTTATAAAATAGTGCACTTAAATGAGGTAAAGTTCAACTCTTGGGTCAAAAACCCAAATTTAAAAAAAGTTTCACTCTCAGCTTTCATAACCTACCCTGGTTACACTTTTAAAGCTGTTATTCTCACCTTTTCTGCCATCTATTTCCATCTCAATCTGCTTTTGTTTGCCTCTCTTGTCAGCTAGACTTTCCATTCTACCTTATTTCCTACGTTTCATTACAATTTTTTGGCTTGTTTTTCTTTCCTAAGGTTCGTCAGCAACAACGCGAACATAACGAGACCCCGCCTTCCGGCCAGTTTGAATTTCGCGCCTCCCAGCTGCAGCCTATCAACGCTAAGCACCGACCGTTAACACCACGTGACTGTGCAACGGTTCCTAGTTAGTGCGGGCGCCATTTTAAAACTTGTAACGCAGCTCAACAAAACGATTTTTTTTTACCTCACACGTTTCTTTCCCTCTTAGCTTTAGGTTAAGTCTATTTATTAAATCCAGTAAAATACGCTATACAGTTTGACCTGGGTGTGGCGATTGGGGATTAATATAATTTATTCTGTTGCATGTAATGATTCCCTCTTAGGCTGATTGCCTTTGGTTTGTATAGAAGAAGACATTTTAATTTTGTTCTATACACCAAAGTGGCTTCTGTAACCACAGGCTGACGATTAAAGCAATTAAAATTGACGTTGCAGCTGAAATCCTAACTAAACATTACTTTACATTACCGTAACTAAACATTACTTGGTGGTTACCGGCGCCTACGTTATTTTATTTTTATTATTTACGTCTCGGGGGAGACCTAAGGAAAACACAGGCAATTTACATAGTGACGCAAGTGTTTATATTTATTAAGATATCTATAAAAAGGACTACCATCTTGCAAATTGAGGACGCTTAATACAACTATTCTTTCTACGTATTTTAATCCTGCTTCTAAAAAGAAAAAAAGCATTTGTGGATTTTAACCTGGGTAGGGCAGTGGTGAGAGACGATCGATTCTCCAGCCTCCCCTCCCTCAACACAGCCAGGTCTTGAACCTAGGCCTCTGTAATCTTTGCTACAATCTTTTGTTGTTAAATGTACTTTTTTATGTATGTAGTGCGTTGCCCAACAATTCTTAAAAACACAACAACATCGCATTAAGTTGTGTGATAGAGTAGATAAAAATGGAATAAAAATACAATATTCTGTCTATTGAGTTTATTATTAGCACTGTATGCGTGGTATTGTTTTGGTTAATGTACAACACAATGATGAGATGATCTGCCCAAACTAGCACCACAACAAACTTTAAACTTCATATAAAGTGACCACCTGTCCCGTTTTACATTGTACTGTACAGCAGTTTTACTCTTTCTGTCCCGTTTTTTTAAATTCGATCCTACATAGTTGAAAATAAAAAATGGGTCTGTGGTGGCCTAGTGGGTAAGGTACTGGACTATGGACCAGAAGGTCCACGGTTCAAATCCCACCTCTGCCATAGCTGGGTCCATGAGCAAGGCCCTAAAACCACAACTGCTTGGATTGTAAGACTGAATTTAACTGTAAGTCGCTCTGGATAAGGACGTCTGCTAAATGCCATAAATGTCAAATTTAAAAACACGGACACGTCCATTGATTGGCTTACCCTTGACTTTTGTCCATTAGTTCAGAGGACAGCCATAAGAGCTGTAGTCAGTCAAGCTGTTGAATGCCTCCTCAACAATGCCAACAATCTCAAAACTGAAAGCGTGCTGTTCGGTCAGGTTTGCCATGGCCAGTGGGGCAATATGACTGTCTATAAGTTATATGACATTCTTCGGACAGGCAGCTTCCTTTTTAGTAGCTGAGACCAGTCTATTTCTCCAACACTTACCAGACTGGGCAGCAACCACAATCTCATTTCTACAGGGCTTCCTTGGAAAGTAATACACAATAAAATAAATTTTCACAGGCATGTGGCAGTGTTCGAACTTAAATCTGTGATGTGGTGGAGAGCCTCCAGATGAGGGATAAACTAAACATGGATGAACTCCACGAAGAGTAACGTCAGAGTAACGCCAGCAGGAGGTTGTAAAGAGAACAGTTCCAGTTGTGGACGCCAAGTATGACTGTACTTGGATCCTTTCTTTGTTCAAATGCACGTTTGAAAAGATGTGGTTCTCTGACGACTGCAGCATGGACTGGCCATGGTTTGGTTTGGGTGTTTGATGAAGATATATATGCAGTATATTGTATAATCGCTGTGCCTTAAACTGGAGCAACTTTGGGCTATTTTTGGGGTCTAGTAGTGTGTTAGACTTTTGGTTGGTGGCATTGTGTTTTGGTAAATTAGAAAGACATTTTATCTTAAACTTAAAGTTATTACATCTGTCCCATTTTGTCTCCCTAAATGTTGATACATTGACAGCCCGGGGCAAGAAAAGTATGTAAACCCTTACATTTAACCAGATATTGCCTTCAAACAGCAGTAATGAACTCTATTCACGATTAAAAGGAAACCCGTGCCTTTCTCTTCCACGCTGCCATTCTCTTGATGCTATTAAAGATCTCCTGCAGTTTTAATCCGTACACGACGGGATTAAACAGAGGAGGGATGAGCAAATACTCAACCGACAAGATCATGGCAATGATGTGCGGAATCTGGTTGGAACCCAGCCTGTTGTTGATGATTTCGAAACACACGTTGACGGAGAAGTTGATGAAAATGACGAGGTGAGGTAAGCAGGTCTGCAGGGCTTTTCTCCGGAACGCTTTCGAGTTCCTCAAGCACACGGCGAGGATCCGGACGTACGAATAGACGACGAAGGCCACGGGCGGGAACACGGCGACGCTGAAAACGAAGAGTCCGTACAGGTTGTTGGCGGACGTGTCTCCGCAGCTCAGCTTCACGATGGAATAGTTATCGCAGTAGATCCTGTTCACTTTGTGTTTGCACAGCTGGTGGCGGGAGGTTAGGATCAGTCCTACGCTGAGCTCACAGCTGGGTAAGAACCAGGACAAAAACAAAAGCCTCTTGACAGTGTTCATTCTGACGAGAGTCGCGTACTGTAAGGGTTTACAGATCGAAACGTATCGGTCGTAAGCCATGGCTGAGAGCAGAGTGAACTCCGCTGCACAATACCAATAAACAAAGTAAGCCTGCAGCAAACAGAACTGGTAAGCCGAGGTTTGTTTCTCCGACAGCAAGTCGACCAGCAGCTTAGGATAAAGAACAGTCGATCCGAACAGGGAGTTACAGAGCAGGGCGGCGACGAAGACGTACATGGGCTCGTGCAGACGCTGGTTGGAGTAAATCACAAAAACGACTGTAGAATTAAAACAAACGATCATCACGTAGACTATTAAGGTCACGAAAAAATAAAGGTATCTGTTCTTCGGCAGGTCCACATGTCCATCCAGAGTGAAATATGTAACGTTGATCAAATAATCCATTTGTAGTTGGACTGCTTGGTGTAGATGATGGTGTAATAGAGCCATGGTGGCTCAGAGCTTTTATACTCGCCCATCTGAACTCCTTGGTGACCTACAGACCGGAAGATGAACTTCCGTCTTCCATCCATCCACTAAGGTCCATACCTTTTGATCACATGCCTGGATTCAAACTTGTAAGCAGTAAAAATTAAAAAAAAAAAAAACAGCAAATGTGGATCAGCGTTATTGTAAGTGGTTATGGCTCTGGTTGGTTTACCTGAAGGTTATGAGTTCAATCCCCACATTTGTTCCTGGGCATGGCCTGCTCTGCTCGTCTGCTTGAATGCTATCACGTCAGGCCGTATCACCAGTCTTTCCCAGAGTACATAAAGGTGTAGAATGGGCTGCATTGAACCTTGGTGACTCTCAACAGATTTAAACATCCAGCTACCCAGTTCATCAGCACTCCCAGAACCAAGCCCCAAAACCCATGGGCTGATGGAAAGCTTGGTTGCTTCCACAAGAGGAACCCCTTGGAACCCCTTGTTTTTCCTATAGCTGTAGTCTGTTCGTAATAGCTGTAATCTGATCGTTTCTGGTCAAGCCGTTTAAAGAATGTTGGACACCCCAAACTATGATCATATAACAGGTTTGGATAACTTTATTTTGGAAAGCATATCAGAAGAAAAGGATTTATAAACCTGTCCAGATGTTCCACCATGCATTTCTGTACGGTCCCAGAATTGAATCGATTTGTTTATGGTTTGGTGATTGTGGACTGTGGTAGCCTCGCGGTTAAGGTACTGGACTCTGGACCTGATGGTCCTTCCTGGGGTCCTTGGGTCCTTGGGTCCTTAAGCAGCCCCCTTAACCCAACGTTGCTTGGATTGTAAGACCGTATGAGTCGTAAGGGCGTCTGCTAAATGCTGTGAAAGCAAATGACGATATTTATCTAAAACCAGGGTTTAGTGTCGTAGTCAAGATAGCTAGAACCGAGTCTAAGACCAAGACTTTTAGTATTCAAGTCGAAACTAAGACCGGGGGTGGCCGAGACCGAGATGACCGAGATGAGACAGGGACTGGATTCAGATTTTCTTCATCATACGAGAATAAAAAGAATAAATAAAATGGAAAATACCACTTTAGATTCATTATCATTCATGCTCCATGATCTACATTATTACATCATACAGTATTGTCATAATATACAGTCTAAAACAATGATTATATCCTACTTAGGTAATGTAACTTTGGGAAGCAAATGATGGTGATGATTCTGTTGTCCTTATATCAAACATAATCAGAATAACCTCATAAAGTCACGTAATTATATAAACAACAGCATCGGTTCCATCCAGTTTTATTAATAAATGCGAAAACGTCGTAACAGTAGCATTTCAATCTGCTCCCTGACAAAAATTAAACTCTACCCACCAATAACAGTGAGTGAAAAGGTTAAAAGAAACACTTGTGATTACAAACTGTAGTTCCATTTGTTTCTCTAAATGCTTTATTCGTCCCCTTTACTCTGTTCTCTAACGGTCAGGACCCCCAGAGGACCAGCTCGGACCACATTTATGGCTCTGGGATTTTCATTTTCAGTACAGCAGTGACATTACGGTGATTTAAAACCAGGCACCGCTCACCACCTGCCCAACAGCATCCCTACAGTGAAGCATGGTGGTGGATGTTTTACAGAGGGTTGAGGGAAATCTGAATAAAGAAAAATACAGAGATGTGCTTAGTGAAAACCTGATCCAGAACGCTCGGGACCTGAGACTGGGCCGAAGGTTCACCGTCTTGTTCAGCAAGACAACGACGGTGAAAACAACCGATCCAGGCGGGCAAACCTTGTGGCACCATGGCCAAGAAGACCAAAGGATCTCAGCACTGCCAAAGCTGCTTTCTATGCAAAGCGTCCGAATACTTATGGCAATGCAATGTTTTGGTTTTGGTGCCCCGTTATGGATGTGTGAACTCCTTTTGGTTAGTACATGAACAATAAATGTTGTGCCTTTGCCCCCCCCCCAAAAAAAAATCTTTCGGCAGTGAAAGGGAATTTTACTTTACGTACAAACTTTGGGATTTGGGTTCGCTCCTGCGTTCGCAGGTTTAAGGAGTTACTAGGAGTCCTCGTTCTGCCCCCATGACATTCAGAAGGGGTATTGTGATTATCTCGTGAGCTTCATTAATGCATTATCATAACGAACTAACCATGTCTGAATTAAAAGAATCACCTTTTTTTTAAATGGGCTACTAAAAACGTACCCAATAATAACAGATTACAGTACAGAAAACGGATTCATCATAGAAACACTTGGCTTTTATACATGTACAATAATGTGAAAAAGTCTCAGGTCACCTTTAGTTCAGATATTTTTTTTTAATAAGGAGTAACTGTAAACTTATAAATATTACAAGACG
Organism: Parotocinclus spilosoma; assembly: GCA_033117975.1. NCBI lineage: Eukaryota > Metazoa > Chordata > Actinopteri > Siluriformes > Loricariidae > Parotocinclus > Parotocinclus spilosoma. The sequence continues at coordinate 8,578 of JAVSBV010044771.1, forward strand.
ATAAGATATGATCATATAAGATAAGAATATAAAAATATAATAAGCAATATTGACATTATTGCCAAAACAACAAATGGAATGGTGGCCTAGGACTTTTGCACAGTACTATACATATATACAGATATATATTTGTTGTATATATGTTTTTCCATCATAATGTTGCGTTTCCGTTTGACGTTTTAATCAGTGTTGCTGCTAGAATTGAACCCTGGGCCAGTAAATCTGCACCAACCCGCATCACTTTTACTATTTAGAACAAAGAAATTTGCCGTCTCTTTTGCCACTTGAACATCTTCTTGATACTGTTAAAGATCTCCTGCATTTTCAGTCCATAAATGACGGGATTGAACAGCGGAGGGATGCATAAATACTCCACAGACATGATCATTAGGACAATGTGAGGTATTCGACTCGACTCCACTCTGGTGTTGATGATTTCGAAGCACACGTTGACGGAGAAGTTGATGAAAATGACGAGGTGAGGTAAGCAGGTCTGCAGGGCTTTTCTCCTGAAGTCCTTGGAGCTCCTCAAGCACAGGGCGAGGATCCTGACGTACGAGAAGGTCACGAAGAAGATGGGCGGGAACACGGCGACGCTGAAGATGAAGAGTCCGTACGTGTTGTTGACGGTGGTGTCCCCGCAGCTCAGCTTAACCACGGAGTAATTATCGCAGTAGATCCTGTTCAGTCTGAAGCGACACAGCTCAAGCCGGGATATGAGTAAAACGGTGCTGCCAACCTGCAGGCAGGGCACGAACCAGGACAGAAACAAAATCTTTTTAACGGTGGACGTTTTGACCAGCATGGCGTACTGTAAGGGTTTGCAGATGGAAACGTATCGGTCGTAAGCCATGGCTGAGAGCAGGGTGAACTCCGACGCTCCGTACGTGTACAGAAAGAATCCCTGCAACAGACAGGCCGGGTACGAAGACCTTTGGTGTTCGGAAAGCAAGTCGACCAGCAGCTTAGGATAAAAGGCGGTCGATCCGAACAGGGAGTTACAGAGCAGGGCGGCGATGAAGACGTACATGGGCTCGTGCAGACGCTGGTTGGAGTAAATCACAAAAAGGACGACGGCGTTAAAGCAAACGATCATGCTATAAACCGTCAAAGTGAGAACAAAATATAACGATTTGTACTCCTCTAAGTACACATGTCCCTCCAGGGTTAAGAAGGTCACGTTGTTGTTAAAGTAAGCCATGGACGACCGAGTGCAGCACTAACAGAGGTGTGGGGGGCAAATCTGCTTTTATACTCTCTCAACCCAACGCTTATTCCTTTGGTGATTAAATCACAGACTTGGTTACAAAGGCGTTTGCATTTTCTGACTGTTACTCCGTCCACCATTTTGGTCCCGGTGAGACCGGATTGTAAAAAACGATGCTAAGCGAGCAGGAACAGAACTATAACATTTACATTTATAGGTTTATGATCTGTGTGGAGTAAAAAAAAACACTTTTTCTGCATTTATATTCAATATAGCCGGTTTAATTAGGGCTGTACGCTGAAAGACTGCAACTATTGTTATCCGATTTTATTCTTATTATCTATCATTATCTATTAGCTGCCAAGCTGCCACAGTTGGGCCCTTGAGCAAGGCCCTTAACTCACAACTGCTTGAATTGTAAGACTGTATTAATTGTAAGTCGCTCTGGATAAGGGCGTCTGCTAAATGCCATAAGTGTAAATGTATTATTATTTCACCCCAATTTCGGCCGGTATCTCCTCCTAGGGCTTTCGACGTATCGACACGGGACGAACGCCGAAACGTACGGTATGTTCGGGAGAAGCGTACTTGTTCACAGCTAAGAAAAATATTGTTTCGTTCGCCCGCTACGATCTTTTTTCTGCGAAACATTTCCCGTTGGCTTAACATTACGGCAAACTTCGCACAGCCGTGGCTCGGCCAATTTTAGAGCTACACGCACGGAAAATGGACAGCCTGGCCCTGGGTATGATGTCACTGGTCATGCTAAGTTACAGAGTGATCGCATTGTCCGTTCACTTTTTATCACTCTTCGAATATAACCCCGTTCATTTTATATGGCCCTAATCTAGAGGGAAGATCGAAGCCAGTTATCGGACCCGCACCTTGCCAGACCTGCGCCCAGACAGAACCCACTGCGTCTTAGACCCATGCCCGGTCGGGTCTCAGTCCTGCTCTCATCGGCAACCGACCTGGACTTGGTCCTGAGCCCGATCGGAATCGACCGTGTCTCGAGCCTACACCCGACCAAAACCTACCAGTATTCAGACCCGCATCTGACCAAAACCCACCATGCCTCAGACCAGTGCCTGACCAGAACCGACCGGGTCTCAGACCTGTGTCAGGCCAGAACCGACCGCACCGATGCAACTCACTTTCGCAGTTCCTCCGGGAGCTACATTTTTTAGTTCTATCCTGTGCTTGTGGAGACGCCCTTATATAATTTATTGGACATTAAAAATATGTGTATATAGTTTGATATCTATGTACAGTCGAATCCGGTTAATGGGACCAGCCGCTTATTCGGACCAAATCCTAAAGTACAGAAACAAATCCTATTATAT
>JAVSBV010044782.1:0-11127 GCA_033117975.1 Parotocinclus spilosoma
TGCTTAAGGACCCAACTGTGGCAGCTTGGCAGAGGTGGGATTTGAACCCTGGACCATCAGGTCCAGAGTCCAGTACTTTAACTGCTAGGCTACCACAGTCCCTACACTTTGTTCCCTACATTGGCTCCCCCTAGTAGCTGTATCACATTTAGAAGCTTGAGCATTGTTCACCTTAAGTCACCAGTCAGGACTAAAGGAATAAGAGTCTCTTGGCATCTTCAAATGGCAACAGAAGATTTAATTTATTACATTTTGTCTAGCTAGTAAACCTAAAAAAATCACCCCATCACAGCTTACCCAGCAAGGGCAATAAAATTCACAGTATTTACAGCTTTGATTGAAGGGCAGCTTTGATGAAGAGTGGCACCCAGGAAAAAATGTTCTGCAATTTTTTATAGTAAAACTCTAAATTACTTGGCACTTTTTAATGTGCACTTTCACAGTTTGGCCTTAAAGTTCACATTTATGTTTACATTTACATTTACGGTATTTAGCAGACACCCTTATCCAGAGCGATTTACAACTTATACAATCTTACAATCCAAGAAATTGTGAGTTAAGGGCCTTGCTCAAGGGCCCAACTGTGGCAGTTTAACAGAGGTGGGATTTGAACCCTGGACCCTCCAGAGGCCAGTATCTTAACCGCTAGGCTACCACAGTCCACTATGAATTTTGATGGTCATTTAGCACTTTATGGTTCCACTATCACATTTCATAGTACATTTGTAAACTTGGTTGACTATGAACTGACAATAATTTAATTCACAGTTTTACCATGATTTATTTTTTTTTATCCTAAATTGACCACTTCATTGTTCTACTGTCAAATTTCACAGTACATTTTTTCTTGGTAACTTCGGGGAGCTGGCAACTGAACTCATAGCTCTTGGATGATTAGTTTTAAACCACTGAGCCACCACTGTTGTTTTATACATGAAACAGCTTTGATAATACATATCTTTATTCTGATTCGTCTTACCCTGTTGAAGGAGTCATTATGCAGCCGCCTCTGTCTGCGGTCACTCTGCAACCGCAGCCCCGCTCCGGTGTGTCATGGTTCATCCCAAAGTTATGTCCCAGCTCATGAGCGAGAGTAACTGCAGCTCCAAGGGGGTTATCAGAGTGGTCCTGTGTGGCAAAACAAGAAACAAAACAAATAGAAAAGGGCAAGAGTCAGTATTATTTGCTTCTACGCATGTTTTTAGATAAATCAATGTCGTCCCAGCATGGCACCAACGGCAGCGGTGGCATGCTTTCATAAGAGCGATTGCTTTCATTTTCAAGCAAGTAAACCCAATTACTCTCCCGTGTTCACCGCAGCAGAGGCGTTCAGGACAATTACACTGCAGCTGCCCTCCTAAGATTGCATTTCAACTAACATCTCTGCATGTGCATTTGTTTTCCTTTCACTGAAAATACCACTGGTGGTTCACACGAAGGGGCTAATTGATAATGCCCAGGCTCTACACTGGCACTCGTAGCATATGTAATTACTTTTCCACAAACTCATTAGAGAAGCGTAAGTCCAGATGCAGAGTCAAAGTCAATGCATAATCGACAATCTACAATCTCTACCTGAACTTTGCCACTTTCTGACTTTTTGGGACGTTTTTGGGACGTTTTAGAGATGGCAGATGAAGTAACACGTCTTTGGAATGTGAAAGTAAGCTCATGCATGAGATTTGTCCTTATGGAGATGGACTCCATCTCTATATTGTCAATTTGGGAATATTGTAATATGCATTAGTAATGCACAAATTACGGCTTTAGGGAAAAATCTAATTAATGCTTAATGAAAGGGCAAATATTCAAATTATATTAATTGTTTCCCTCCAATATAAACTTGCATAAGGTGAGGTATGGTAAAATATTGTCATCATTAAGTTAAAGCTAGAAAATTTGTTGGTTTAGTATGTTCTGAGAAATGCAATTTAAGAACTCCAAAATGGGTCTCCTTTAAAGGCATTGATAGGATGGCAGGATAAATTATTTTGGCGATGACAAAAATCACAGGTTCAAAACCACCAAAAAGCAAGCAGAAAGTGCCTTCCCCCACAGCGGGACAGCTTTGGCTGGGGGTGGGATGGAGGCAGAACTCTCCCCTGGGGCATTCTAGAGGGTGCAGGGGTTACACAACAGGAAATAAGACATGCATGTACAAGCAACTGTATCAGGAATGTGGACGCCTAGTGGTTAATGTACTGGACTGTGGAACTGAAGGTCAAGGGTTTAAATCTCACCTTTTATCTACCAAAAGAATGTGCTCTAAGCTTATACAGAGGTGCTTAAATGTTTACAAACCATTTGAAATTATTGGTGGACTCATGAACGTTAACATTAGCCCATATGAAAGAGTCTCTCGTTACTTAGAATTTAGCCTGAGTGACCTCAAGGACTATTACAATCGAGTAATCATTGTCTTGAATTAACTGTCTCGAATTTCTTCCATTTGTACACGGTCTACTTTGGATTGGAGGGATCCAGAACCTTTCCAGCTCAGCATGAACGGGGAGTCTTGAGAATTCACACATTTTCATGTCATGCTGCACTTCCACAAACATGTTGATTTAAATACAGCAGGACACCCACTCATACTTGGTTCTCATCCCATTGCTTGTTAACAACTGACTCTAAATTTACCTTGACAGTAACTGCTAATCCTACACGTTCACATACTTCTGCCACCTATCTATGTAATATTGGTTTGTTCATCAATAATCAATAAAAATTAGCAAGTATACTGTTAAGAGATGTGGTGATATTTATTAGAACCCAGGTATGTGGGATAATCATATCCCACAACGTATAATAATAATGTGGAAATAATATAGAACAACTGAAAAGGGATGAAGAGCGGAGCGTAAGGCTCCTAACACAAATAACTAAAGGATAAAGGGACGCGCCGAGGTTGCCGGGAAGGTAGGAACCCTAACATATACGGCTCACAAGGATCAGGGGATATTTCGTTATTGGACATTTCATTTAAGGGTCTCCCCTAATCTTTGTCCGCAGTACATAATATCTGTATCTCATTTGTTAATTGGGTATTCTGTCTTCATTTAAGACTTGTATGAACATCCAATGCACGTTTAGATCATATTTTTGCAGTGTAATGGAAGATTTTAAGGCATTCACTAACTTTCGAGCACCACTACAAGTAGATGCTTTCTATTCTGGTAGATTAGTCTAATCCCGGCTCCATCAAAGCACTCTCTGGTCCTCAAAAAGCTATTGTAGAATTGTATTGTGCTGTGCTCTTGTGGCATCTCCTGCATTTAAGAGGTCAGAGCAGGTAGATGTAAACAACAGTTATTGAGGGTCTGGGTTCAAATCCAAGATGGATTATCAATGGTTTTGAAAAAGAATGGCATCCAATTCAGGAAACATTGCCATTAGTGTCCACATAATTCTGAGATAGGATCTGGACCGTCTGTGATCTTAACCAAGATAAGCAGGATCAAAATACTAATTAAGTCAGGTCATTAAAGGGTGATCCGGTTTCTTTTCATTCAAATAATATTATAGAAAACAGATGGTGTGAATCAGTGCCCTGAAATTCTTAAGCCTAGTAGGGCAGTTTGTGAAAAAACTGAGAAAAACAGAGATCTTTGTCAAACTTGAAATAATGGGCTTGAGGAAGACCTTCAGCACAGAAGCGAATGATCATCAGCTGCCCCCAACTGAAAGCAGTAGGGTGACTGAGCCCAGCTTATATACTGCTCACAAAAATAGGGTATAGTTTAAAATGAAATTTTGATTGAGCAGTGTATTGTCAATAGAACAGACATTATAGCTACTTAAACACACACCGATACGGTCAATCAAGCAGCAAAAACAAACATCTGATGAAATCCAGTGTACAGAAAGCAGGCGCAGAGTGAATCAATGTATAACCCATAAAGGATGTGTAAACATTTGATATCTTTTGGCCCTGTTGGAGTTACATTCTTTTATAATGCAGTACGAGCAGCAATGGAAGCATATTGAGCCCAACAAAGCTCTAATATAGCCTCAGAGACAATGCAGTTTCCTGCAGGCAGTAAGACGAGCTATGGAAGGGAAGTAAGACCGACTGCCGAATCGGGGTGCTCAGATCTATAAAAGAGGGAGCCGACACAACTCTTTAATCATCCTGCCAAGATGTTCACATCCTATACAAGGAAAAATCAATCAGTTGTTACATTTCAGAATGTGATATAACCAGTGAGCTTGGTTTCTTCTGCAGTCCGGAAGAGCCAGTTCGTACTGGAACCGACAAGTTCTAATGATGTAATAAAGTACCAGAATCAAAACATGGATCAAGTTTAATATTAGAGCCATTTCCTGATAGCAAATAACTCTCAGAAGCACGCTACAGGTCTCGCTCTCTCAGCGCTTGCTCTGAAAGTCTCGCTCATACTCCCTCAAACTCTCCATCATACGATGCGTTTCCCTGCCGGCCATTTGTTTGTTCTGCCTCATTAGAAAGTAACAGCCACAGCTCTTGTAATCCATACATTTCAGGGATTTATGAAGAGTTTCCATGGACAGCTGTGCCATGACGTCTTAATGAGGTCTCTCTTTATAGACGATATTACTGATCCCTGCAGAAAATCTTAAATAAGACACATTTCTGCACACTTTTGCATGTGCAAAGATCAGGACACCTATCCATACGACTTAGTATTGTTCATATCGTTCTGATAATTGCTTACAGCGATTTCTGCTGATATCTGATGTTTCAGAAGATGAAATGACTGGCATGTGTCTCAGGAGAGATTTGTAATGTGTATCCCCCGTTCGGCATCGACTGATATGACTGACCCAGTCCTTCCCCGAAGAACGCCGAGAATCAGGAGCCTCTGGCAAGGTGGAACAGCCACAAATACATCCAGAACAAGTATAAAGAGGAAGCCACACTTTATGGTGCTGGAAAACCACTGAGTGTCTTAATGGTGTGCAAGGTAGCATGTGTAGCATGTAGAACATGTACCTGACTTTACAGGTCCTATGAGTCCAAAATGAGTCCCTAGAAGTGCTTCTTGCAAAAGCACCCGTAGTGGATGGGAATTTGAAATAATAGCATCAATAACAACACAAAAATAGATACTAAATAAATAAATAAAACATACAAGCCTTTGCAATATATAGGGAAGCTGAAATGCACAAATGAGTGAAGGTAAAAACAGTTCAGTGCAGCCAGGGAAGGGAGCAAAATCAATAGAAGGCAAGATTGCAAATAATCCTAGTCAGCTAAGTAGAAACGCAAAAGAACGATGCAGCAAAAGGCATTTGATTGAAAGTAATGAACATGTTTTGTGTTACAAACAACCACATGCCACTCACCATGACAATACCCCCTGACTGCTCAGCAGTACACATGCTCATTATGGGAGCCATGCCAATGGTGGTGCCCTGGAAATACACTCCGCTACAGAAGAAGACAGAAAGAGGAACAGGTTTACAAGTTAATATAGATGCTTATCCACCCACAGACAGGAGCTGTTCGTATAATTGTAGAGAAATTTGAAGGCGATAACTCTACTGACATGGGTAAATCCCACAATTCTGTTCTGCAGGTTTTATAAAGTTTCTTTGATGGATGGAGCTTCTAAGGCAACTTCCTTGATGTAACAGATCATTCATTCATTGTCTTCCGCTTAATCCACATAGGGTCGGCAACTAGACGGACTGCCAATCCATTGTAGGGCACACACACACAGTCACGCACTGAGGGCCACTTTAGAGACACCAATTAACCTAACTTGCATGTCTTTGGACTGTGGAAGGAAACCGGAGGACCAGGAGTAAACCAATGCAGACACGGGGAGGACATGCAGACTCCACACAGAAAGGACCCAGGCCGCTCCACCCTGGGATTGAACCCGGGACCATCTTACCTTGAGGCAGCCGCGCTACCCACCGAACCCCCGTGCTGCCAGAATGTAACATAGTTGAATTGAAAATCATTTTATGGCATTTGGCTTCTATTTTTGCCTCGGCTTATTCGTCGAGTCACTGGGCAAAGGTGAATATGTACCCTGAATGGGCCTCCAGTACAGTGCTGAGTCTGGGTCACTGTTGCATCACTGGGGGATGATTACCCACCCAGTCTCCCCTCCCTCAGTTAATTATGCATGCGTGACACCTGGACCAGTTGGAACGCAATACTAGGACTCGAAACCAGGTCTCTGTGGTGGTGGTGAGCTAGCGAATTGCCTCTACAACTTTTGAGTGTTTTTCTTATTTTGTCTTTTCCTTTTGTCTTTTCATTAAATTTGAATTATATTTGTAAATGATGTATGTAACTAAGCTACAAAATACACTTTCAAGTCCTCTCACCTGATGAGCTGGGCATTGTCATGTGGTTTCTGGGGTAAAAGCTTAAGTTTCCTCCAGTCGAGAAATTCATGAAGAGTGGTGAAGGGGTCCTGAGAGACAGGGCATTTGTCTGAGTCACTCCACACCTCCAAGCCCACCAGTGCAACACGGATATTCAGCGCTCTGTAGAACTGAAGCGAAAAATACAAACAAACAAAACAATGATCATAATAGACATACGAACTTGCTCTCTGTAGTGTAAAATTGCTCCAAATTCCCTTTAAAAAGCAGCCTGCTAATTCTGTCTGTCAAATTTCATATTTCTAACCATTAAATGATCGAAAAACAGGAGCATGCACAAGTCAGTCAAGGGCAAACAACTACTGTATATCGCTACAAATATCAATTTCTTCATTTGTCCCTCGGTCTTTAAAAGCACACATTACACAGATTTAGAGCTCCACTTTAAATTACTGTTGACCTAAAGACTCAAATGCATTTCACAAGCATCTGTTTTTTTGTAAATGTTAACTTGCTTTCATCGAGGCCTTTACATTCCCATGATGCGTTTGTTTCTCAATACAAAGAAACAAAAATCATTCAAGCTATAGCACTGAGATTTATTGACTGTTTGAAAAGCTGAAGCCTTTTTTACAATCTGAATCGGTTTTATATTGCAAACACCGCACTGTATTAAGCAAAAGAGAAGGACTTAAATAGAAGATATGAAATCAGGGAAAAGCAATATGCCCATTATGCTACGTGAGTATATATATGAGTCAGATATAAGTAAATGAGTCAGCGATCCCGCTGAAAACACGTCTGGAAGCTTATATATATATATATATATATATATACACTAAACCTTTTGTAATTTATGGAAATTCACAATAACTATAGAAACTACAGTATTTCACTGTTACAACCTTGTATAGGAGAAACACTTAAAATGATAGCATGATGGACTTTTGTTTGACAGAAGGCAAAACTGTATTGATAGACAGTATTACAAACAACATGGAAGATCAGCCGGATGGAACAGAGACTCATAAGTGAATGCGAACCAGTTTATTATAGTTAGGTAAGCAGCACAGGTGCATACACTTATGAGCACCATTTACTTGGTGCTTACATGCTTGTTACAAATAGGTAGCAAAGTCATACACAAAAGATGAGTAATTTGCACAAATAAAATCCCTAAACACATCAACCGAGTTAGAACAGCCTTTAGTCGACTGAACAAATACATAACTGTTCAAATAGCTACACATTCACACGGACACACACACACACACACACACACACACACACACACACACACACACACACACACACACACACACACACACACACACAGTCGATCAGGTGGTCATTAAATGGTAATGTTTCTAAGGTCCTTTGTTATTTAGTAACTGTGTTTTACTGGAGACTATAATGCTGAACTCTACGTTTTCTTTCTACACTTTCTTTTCAGCTCCACTTTGTTAGCTAGGATCAGTTGCTTCATTTTTCACGTAATGCTATTGTTGTGAGGACACAATATTGCAATAAATCATCCTTTATTCACCTGTATATAAACACAGCTGTGAGTTTGCTACTATAACAATAGACCCATAAACACAAGTTCTCCAGTTTCAGTGCTTGAAATAAAATAAAAGGCTAATTAATTGCATCAGGTGTGGATGAATTATCCTGTTGTAACCCTCATGTTGCCCTTTTTTCCTGTTAGGTGTGATAACACGACCAGTCAGATTTACCTTGTCGACGTAGTTGGCAATCTCAGCCAGTCTTTGTTTCACTTTCTCCAGATCCTTACCCTGTTTCTGATACTGAAACCAAAGAGAGAGTAAAAGTTTCACACTGCTCAAACGAGGCGTGTCACATGTGGCAAATTATTTTCCAGCTCCATTTCCAAGCTGTAGTTAAGCACAGATGTTAAATCTGTTGCTCATATTTTGGCAGGGAGGACGTTAGGTTTGATGTTCTGATGGGGAATATTAAAAGGATTGCGCAAATTAAAGTAAGAAAAACTTTCCTCCATGTTCTGTATGAGTACCACCTTCAAACCCAGTGGGTCCAGGGTTGTAAAACTAATCAGTTTGTGATCTTATACTTTACATCGGCTGAACGAATGAAGCAACTCAAACTACAAATGTCGATTTAACACAAGTCTAGTTGCTTCGTCTTCATTTCTAAGGATTTTCTGCTCGCGTGAAAAAAATCCATGACTTGAATGGTTCCCAAACTGGACATTCCGCTGTAGTAAATGTTCATTGGAACCTAATGTTGGCTAATTTGCAATAATGTATTGTGTGTACATGATTATGGGACTGCTGTAGCGAGGCATGCAAACATTTTAGACAGAAAAAAATGGTAATATACTGTTGTGTTGATGTTCTAAAATAATAAATAATCTGCATAAAACAGGTGCATCAATGCAGAAAGGAAGCAAAGTGGCCATCCCTGTGTGGACTTTTGCATGTTCTTCTCATGTCTGCATGGGTTTCCTTCAGCTATCCTCCCATCTGTGCTACTGACTAGGTTCCGGGCCCTGGCGACCCCGAAGTGGTTTAAGCAGGTATGGAAAAGTAAAGTATTATTGTGGATTAGAAGGAACCATTTGAACTTTAGCATATAGCCAAATTTGGCTTTTTTCCACTGTTTTTTTCAAATCAAATTTTACATACATAATTTTAATGTTAAGGCCATGAAAAGTCTTCTCACGCAGCTTGTATACCATACCATACTGATACTACCAAGCTTAATGAAACAATAAACATTTGTTAACCCTTATGCACTTTTGATATCCGGGTCCAATTCAGTCTGGTGAAGGGCCAGGGCCTTACTACCAGCACAGAGTGGTGCAAGGTGGAAACCATTCACACTCTCATTTACACTGTGGGACAGTTTAGAAATGACAGTTGACGTAATACATTTTACCCGGAGGAAACAGATATGGGGTGAACTCGCAAACAAGGAGCATCCAGGTCGGGATTGGAACCCAGTTCTTTGGAGCTCTGAAAGAACAGAACTAACCCACATTTAATAATTAATGTAAAATTGATGCCATGGTTTCTCATCCACAGCCACCAGGACCTTGGTCAGATATCACATATAGACACGATTGGCTATGTCTGGGGTTATCCGGGGATATCTGGAGATCCTCCTCCTTTGCGGTATTTTCAACCCCTACTGATAGGCAGGAGTCCTACTCGGGGCGTGCTTATGTCTGAACTCTGTGATCTCTAGGAATAAGCACTAAAGTCCAGTGTCCCTGACCAAATCTGAAAATAATAACAATACAATTAAACACAGATGTTTACTGAATGTTGGAAAAGCCAAGTCCTTTCCAGCTGTTTATTCAACACTCGGCACGTTTAAAACCTTCAATCATCAAACCATAATATAATCGCTCATCCTTAAGTCCAGATATTTTGTCTAATGAATGACTAGACTGACGGCCAGACGATGTATTTCTAGAACAGCAGCAGATGGAACGCATTTTAGGAGAATCATTTTGAAGTGTTGCATTTAAGGTCAATTTTAAATAGACAAATTAGGCAAGGATCAGACAGCTGCAGCTGAAGCTCTTCTGAAGGTCTTTAAGGCTTCTCTTGCTGTCAAACTCCAGAGTAATGACCTTAAAGTGCTACTTAAACAAATCTGTCTTCCTTTAGGACAGCATCTGTAGTTCAACCACATGGATGAACTCTGTGCCTTCATTTAGCTGATCAATGGCTGCTCTTGAACCCTTCCACTGCTTTTAGTTCCCTAAAAGTGCTCAGAGTGCACATCCTGACCTCAGGGCTGCCCTCGTGTCCTGATTCGCAAGGCGGCATGACGATCCCATTGCATTCCTTGCATGCCACTTTCACATTCCTAACAACGGCATGATGAGCTTTGACAGCAAACACGGCAGATTACTTTTGATCACCTACCTCACGGTTGTCTGCTACGATGATCAGTTCTACGTACTTAGTGTTGCTCTCAGCGTGTCTCTTATGCTGCAAGCAAATTGAAGTAGAAAAAGAGAAAGCAGTGCTATGTAAATATAACTGGTTAGGAGCAAAGAGCTGGAGAAAGAAATAAAACAGCAGACGAATAAAGAATACATTTAACTGAATGGCTACACATTTCTCATGGCTTTCTGTAAAATATGACCTAGCACTCACATTCTAAAGTACATTTCTAAAAAAACTACAAGACAAGCACACCTTCTTAAAAGCACTAGTGACAGCAATGGGTGACAAGCCAATAATAAATGTAACAGAGGTAGCTCCCCCCAAAAATCCAAAAATATCAGGTGTTTGTTATCCAAGAGGGCAGGAGAGACAGAACATCTCATAGATATCCTGATATCTCCTTCGTCTCTCAGTCTCTCTGTGTATCATGAACTGAAACAGCTCTTAAAATCAAATAGCCTTCACATTAAACGTTTATAGCTGTACAAAAACTGTACTTAAACAAAATCCACAGCATTTTATTGTTTTCTTTGGTATAAAGTACCTAATTTAAGTCATAAGTCCTTTATAAAGTCAAACTGAGCTGTGTGTTTAATACAAAGCTCACACACAGGTTCCCCACGGAGGAACTACACAGGGCCAATGTATGTGCCACACCCTTAACCCTTGTGTAGCCCTAACATTTACTTTATACACCTGTATATACAGTCGATTCCGGTTAATGGGACCATATCAGGATATGATCGTTCTGATCCTAATAACCGGCTGGTCCGATTAAACGAACATGTCCTATGTTACAAGACGAGACGTGCTATGTAACATATTAAATGTTTATTAAACCTTTATTGTACGATTTACACGTATA
>JAVSBV010044792.1:0-11127 GCA_033117975.1 Parotocinclus spilosoma
TATATATATATATGTGTGTGTGTGTGTGTGTGTGTGTGTGTGTGTGTGTGTGTGTGTGTGTGTGTGTGTGTGTATAGGAGAGTGTGTGCTGGCCCTGAAGTCGATGATCGGCAGCACGGCGCAGCAGTTTCACACCTATCTGTCCCACCGTGGGGAGGAGACGGGGAACATCCGGGGCTCTATGAGGGTGAGGGTGCCCGCTGAGAGAATGGGCACCCGAGAAAGGCTGTATGGTAAAATTACCATAAATCATGTAGCCAATCTCAGTGTAAACTTCATTCATTCATTCATTTATTCATTCATTGACTCACTGCTCTCTGCCTCTCAGAGTGGATCAGCGTGGATAAAGATGAGGCTGGAGGTCCAAAAGGGAAAACGCTGCCCCCTAGAGCCGGACACGATTATGTCAAGTGAGAAATAATATGTCTTAAATCAAATCTGTGTATTTTAAGTGGCATTAATACAGAAATAAGCACACGTATGCTAATATATATTTAATTACGATTAGTTATTCTTAAAATGAGTATGCACAATATACTCTCACTTCTCTTATTTTCCTGTTAGAAATAGTTAAAGGATGCCTAACATCATAGATCATGCACAGACAAGACATACAAAAGTTATTTTAATTATTGTTGGGTGAATCCACTTTGAGGATGATAATGAAGAGGAGGAGGAGGAGGAGGAGGGGGAGGAGGAGGAGGGGGAGGAGGAGGGGGGGAGGAGGAGGGGGAGGAGGAGGAGGGGGAGGAGAATGATAATATCCCTGTGTTCCCCTAGGCCGAGTCTGAGCAGAAAAGAGCTGAGTAAAGTTACAGAGGAGGGAGAGCGAAACGCTACAGCACGACCTGCCTACGCACACACAACTAGTAAAGAGGAGAACACACAGAGCAGGTACACACACACACACACAGTAAAGAGGATAAAACACATACACATGATGTGACTGATGACTGTGCCTGCTATATAATCTCATATTAAATGTAGTTGTGTGCCTGTGTCTGCGTGCCTGTGTCTGCGTCTGCATGTCTGCGTGCCTGTGTCTGCGTCTGCATGTCTGCGTGCCTGCCTGTGTCGGGCTGCGTGCCTGCCTGTGTCGGGCTGCGTGCCTGCCTGTGTCGGGCTGCGTGCCTGTGTCTGCGTGCGACAGGTTGAAGCAGGATCCTGCTGATGGAGACGCCAGTACGTGCAAAAACAGCTTCAACAACCCCGCCTACTACATCCTCGAGGGCGTCCCTAACCAATCAGCAGCCTTGGCTGGAGACCTTCTCACAAGTTCTGCCCTTTCTCCTCCTGCCACATCTAAATCTACACCCGCAGTGGGCGGAGCTTCCAAGAACAAGAGCTCCGTACAGGCGCGTAAGCAGACTTCGGGGAGGCTGCCACGGCCCATCAGCGAGGAGGGCGGCTCCTCCGAGGACGATGGGAACTCTGGAATGACGCGCCCCCCTCCGGATTTCCCACCCCCTCCCCTCCCCAAGAGCGCCCTCTAGGTGTCGGACTCGTTTTATCCAAAAGAGAGCAAACCCCGTGTGCACCCCGACCTGGCCGAGATCAAGATCCCGCCCACCATCTCATCTAAACCCCTCCCATCACCTGGCTTTGCCCCACCTTTAACCGGTGGTGCTGCTTTCTGTACGGACCCTTCACCAGGACAGTCTGCCTACAGGAGAGGGGGCGGGGCCTCGGGAGCAGACGATCAGTCGTGTTCCGTCCTGCACCTGGCTAAGAAGCTAAGTGAGGTGGAGTATGTAGCAGGAGGAGTAGGAGGGGTTGGGCTAAAAGGGGGCGGAGCTTGTAACTCCAGAGGCCTGGGTCTCAGTGACAGCTGTCGAACCTTCCCCCCTCGCTCCATCCCCGAGGAGATCCTGCCTGATGACCTTCATGAAGAGGTTCCTCTACTAGATCTCTCTTCATCTTCCTCTTAGAGTACCAATTCCAAATTATACCACAGCTAGCTCCACCCCCTCATATCTGATTGGATGTTGTAGGAGTGCCCCATAAGTATTACATTATTACCATTATAATTATTCAAGTAAAGGGTGCCGTTAGTTTGGATTTGAATTAGTTAAATGAAGCTCTTAATGAGGATCCTGATTCTTCCAATGAGCCGAGGTTCATCCCCCTTACAAAAACAGAGAAACAATAAAAAGATCAGGGGATTAAATCAGACGTTTTGAGCTCTTAATGGAGTCACGGCTCGACTGAAGAGTAACGACACTGAAGATCAGATTTAGTTTTAAACCTAAAATAAAGGGATTGATCTTGTAGCTGGTTTTGATGTTAGAGATCAGACAGAAATATTACGGGAGAGTTATACAGCATCAGCAGCTTCTTCTCTTCCATCACATCCTTCTTTTCTTTCTCATTTTGATGATGATGATGATGTGATCTCTGTAGGGTCTGTGGGCGGGCGGGAGCAGCAGCAGTAGTTTATCGGTGGACTCCAGCGTGGGGGAGTGGTTACAGAGACTGGGACTGGAGCGATATGAGGAGGGACTGCTGAGGAATGGCTGGGATGATCTCGAATTCCTCAGGTTAGGACTTATTCATTTACCTTTATTCTGTTTGTATTTATATAATAATCTAATTAAGTTTGTGTTTACAGTGACATTACAGAAGAGGACCTGGAGGAAGCGGGGGTTTTAGACCCCGCCCACAAGAAGATCCTATTGGCTAGTTTAAGGCAGCAGCAGCAGAAGTGATCTGGTCTGATCTGATCTCTCTTGTTCCGAGTTCAGTCCCGCGTCCTTTTAGACAAAGCTGTGTCACTTGCGCGTCCTGCCAGGCGGGGGCGTGTTCTCATCCACATTCCCAGCGTTTACACTGCCAGGTGATTGGCTCGTTCAGATTATGTGTAGTGTTCATTATTGATCACAGATTAAAGGGATTGAAGTGTGTGTGTGTGTGTGTGTGTGTGTGTGTGTGTATCGGTGGATAAAGTGTCAGATTAGATCCTGTATATACCCCATTGTTAGAGTTAGGACTGAACTTTTCATACCATTACTTCTTAATAAAGTTTAATTAGAGATCTATGAGGACATCTCCACCCAAACCCTGCTGTTCGAGTCCTGATCTAATGCCTGAACTACCTCTAGGTGGCGTTGGAGTTCCAGTGCTGTCAGTGTTTTTGTTGATTTGTATTCTGTGTTTTACGGTAATAAATAACAGCACGTATGAGACATGTTCTGAAACACATTTGGGTTTGGGAACGGCAGGTTGGCAGCAGGGTTTGGGTACAGAGTGTAAAAGCAGAAGGATTTAAAGGAACAAAAGCAACGCATTAAGATTCCTAACTTCTAAACTCATCCCTTCTGAACAGAAGAAAACACTTTCCTCTAATGTGATATGCTGCAGTTAGCAGGTCCTGTCACCAGAGGGTGCTGTTGGTTAGATCAAGGTTAGTTCTGACCCACTCACCATGTCAGGGATTTAAGAGCAGGAGCTGGAACTGATAATAAATAAACACAGAAAGTCGTAGCATTGTTTTCCTCCTAATGCCTGATTAGAGTTTAGAGTTAGTAACTGAAGCCCGTGCCGGTTCGTTGTGTCATTAATTCATGTGCGTGTTCTGGTTTAACTCTCCCGTTTGTGTGTGTGTGTGTGTTTTGTTGTTGTAAGGTTGTGAGATAATCAGGATGGTTTTTACCCTGGATGTTTTTGTGTTTAACTTAATATTTGTGTGAATGACTCGATTCCATCTGATGTAGTTTTGCTGAAGTAAATAAAAAACTAACGACCGATTTCGGCTCTGTCTGCTCTTTGCTGGGGGTCGGTGGGCGTGGCTTATGTGGGCGTGGTTTTGGAGATGAGCAGTCATGTCGTTAATTGGTTTCTGCTTTTATTTATACCACTTATTATTTAGAGACCCATAAGAACTCGGGCACACCCGCAGACCTTTTTATATGGCACCTGAATTAATCCCTGGTGATCTAAAACACACTGGGACACTTTAGAGACACCAACTGACCTAAGCACGTGTGGAGCAGAGCCGTTCTGGGAGTTCTTATTTAATGGAAAGTGCAGAGGAGTGTGTGATGTGGTTTAATCAGAGTGCAGAAGTGTGTGTTATATACAAGTCTGTACAATATTCTTCTTCTTCTTCTTCTTATTATTATTATTATTATTATAGGACCTCCTGATACACAATACAGGGGTAATGTAGGGCCAATCCCAAATCGAGCAGGCCCGGGGCGACAGTGGCAAGGAAAATCCCTAAACGTTATAAGGAGAAGAAAACCTTGAAAAGGAGAAATAAATCCTGCTTACAGTCTAGATCTTCTACATGAGAATTAAATTAATTTGTTGAATTAATAGTAAAGGTTTAAAATCAGGAGCAAACAAAGAACCATTACAGCCAGAACATATTTACTGTAACTAAAATACGTCATATTTTAGAGAAAATAAAAGATTGTGAATACAATAATTACAAATAATACTCATTGTGTAAAATGTAAATACGGAAGAATGTTTTTATTCTGAATTGAAAGGTATCTGGAGCTAGGGCTCTTCTAACGTCAGCTGGTTCCTCCACCTCTGCCAGGCTTCTGCTCTGCTGTTACGTTCCTCACTAAGGTTTGGGACCTACACTTACTACATAGGAACATCTGATAAACAATGTCAATTAAAAAAAAGATTTCCTATTCACTCCAGGCTGCACTGACTGGATTTAGGAAGAGGGGTGATGTTTTCTCCTCTCTCGCACCCTGTCAGAACTCTGAAAGTATTGTAACACAGCATTTGTCATATCTATAAGTGGTAAAAGTATGTGAACCTGTACAACTAGCAGTTAATATAAAGGGACCAACTAGAACATGGTACTGGACTCACCCCAGAGATCTTAACTCCAAGAAAAATGTGTGTAACAGTGGGTAACATCTAAGCAACTAAAGGGTCCCCATCATGTTAATGTTCACAAATCCAACATCTTCAGTGAGGTACTGCTGTCTGAACAGAACAACGTCGCAGCTCTGCACTTTGCTAAAGATCACGAGGAGCCGAGATGTTAATGGGAAAATGTTTTGTGGATTAAATGAGAAGCTCTGTGTCTAAAGAAAACATTCTAAAGGGTTCACAAACTTATAAGCATTACAGTATTTGTGGATGTTAGTGTTGAATTGTAGTAAGGCCCTGAATGTTGGGTAGTGTTACATTTATGATCTTCTAATACTATGATTTATCAGTTCAGGACTCACCCTAGCCCGTACCCGTACCCGTACCTGTGCCCCTGAGCCGGGCACTGTTAGATGCCCCTGCAGTGAGAGACGTGGCACAATGTTTTGAATTGAGTTTATTTGTACAGTTACACAGTGCCATTAATGAATGCCCAAATAAAAACACCAACGGCCTCGTCCCAAATAACACACTCCTAACTTACTCTCGGGTCCACCCTTTAACAGAGAAGCATTTGATTTGGGACGCAGCCCCTCAGAAATGCCACTGATGTAACTGGAGATGAGAAGGTACACAATATTTATAATTAGTATTTACAATGATTCAGGAGGAAAAATAAAAAAAGAGGAGCTAAAAAAAAAGAGTTTGAATCCCTCTATTTGTTTCTTTCTTTCAATAAATTAATTCTAAACTATCTAGGGTTAGGTTCTTATATACTCACACATCCAGAGAGAGAGAGAGAGAGAGAGAGAGAGGATGGGGTTTGAAAATAAAATAAAGAACAGCTCTAATCCTAGTACCCTGTGAACAGAGGTCTGGGGATGTAGTGCACTAGGTAGGGTGTAAAATCGAAAGTGTAAGACAGAAGGCTGTTTGGGACACAGCTCTTCCAGGAACATGCCACTTACTTCTCCTTTGCTCTGCTAATCAGATTGTTCCTTCTTTATTTCTTTCCCAGAAGTCTTTGTGATGTGAGAGGAAGGTGTACTCAGATTACTCCGTCCCTCCAGTAGACATTTAAGACTTTAGGACTCGGCCTGTTTGTCCTGTAGGCATTAAGTATGAATCCTGGGCTGTGCTCCAAATCACTGTGTAGTGTCCTGCTCTAATTTATATGTAGCCAAACTTTTACAGATTATTATGAGACCTGGTTTGTAAACTTTATGCACTAATTAGTCTTAATTGTGTCTTTATTGGAGAACTAGAGGCCTACAGAGGGTTTAGGGGACAAACCTAGGTAGTGCACATGTGTAGAATGAGTTCAGGCCCCAAAATGAGAGCTGTGTCTATTTAAACCTAACCCTATAACCTTTAGATTATACAGTCTGTTTAGTGTTCTACATGTACAGTAGGGAGCCTAAACATAGGGCACTTGCTAAGCTGGTACTTAAACTGGTCCTTTTTACTATTGTTTTTTTTTGTAAGTGCAGAAAGTGTAAGGGTTTGGGAGCAGATTTGAGACATGTCCTTTTTTGGTTCCTGTAAGTGCACAAGTCCAGAAAGAAGCACTGCAGCATTTCAGGCTACGTCCCAATTCATGTAAGAAGCTACTCTAGGTGTTGTGGATACAAAAGTGACCCCCCATGAGCAGCAGAGTGAATTAAATTGTCAGATTATGAGTCCGACTGTGGTGAAGATGAAAAAACGCTGCAGGACGTTAGAGAGAAAAAGGGCAGAGAGACTACACACTACTGTAGGGGGGAAGGGGGCGGGGCTTCAGAACAGGTTAGATTTGAGTGCACCCGGTTTTCTGTGAAAGGACGACAGGACCCCGGCAAAGGGCCCGGTGCTGGGGCTCTCACCGGGCTGCCAGCTCTTGAGCAGGTCCGGAGTGGTGGGGCCAGAGCCCACGCTGGCCCATGAGGGGGCTTTGAGGGCGTGGTGCAGAGACGGAGAGCCAGAGGGGTTGCTGAAGCCCCCGGATGAGGGACTGGGGCTCAGGCTGCCGGTACCGGCCCCCGGACTGCCCGTGTTGGTGGGTAAGGAAGCCGTGCTGTCCGGCGTGGGGCTGCATGTGGACTCTTTGGACTCGTCGTCCTCGGAGGAGGCACGGGTGTCGCCTGATTTCTTGCCTCCGTTGTTGGCCCCATTGCCGGTGCTCCCGCCTTTAGCATTAGCCGCGCGCTCCTGTTTGCGAAACTTGGCGCGTCGGTTCTGGAACCACACCTGTGGAGATCAGAGGTGGATCTGAGCTGCAGTGCATTGTGGGATTGCATGAGTCAGCTATATTCAGTGTATTCCTAAATATCTACACTAGGTAGTGAATAGGGTTTGGTCTGGGATGGATTAAAACACAGCAGTACAGAGTCAGAGTGAATCAAATCTCATCATTTAAATATCAAATACTTGGTCTGAGATCCACATATAAAAATATGTCCATTCTAAATGTGTTCTTTTTTGGCTTATTGATTTATAACTATTTCTTTTTTTTGTTTGCATTTTTGTGGAGGAAAAAGCGTGAAGTAAGGACGTGAAGAAATGTATTTGTCCTGCATATTAGAAGGGAACTACTGAATTTTATTTTCATTAAATAATTAAATTGATAAATGTATCCATATTTAGGTGAGAACTCGAGTCTCTACAGGACTGTGGTTTATGTGTTGGAACATTGTGATTATTCCAAGTTTAATGTTATATCCAATTATTTATGTGCATTATAATTCTATTCAAATTAAACTTTTAATAGAATACATATAATCAAATACATTAATTTTTTTATTGTTCAGATGTACAGTACTGTGCAAAAGTATTAGGCCACTGTTAAATTTGCTGTTCAGTGATTCTGTAACGACCGTATAGGACATATAATCAATACTAAACTTATAATCAATGATAAATATATAATCAATGATAAACTTATAATCAATGATAAATATATAATCAATGATAAACTTATAATCAATGATAAACTTATAATCAATGATAAATATATAATCAATGATAAACTTATAATCAATGATAAACTTGCTTTCATCGCTCCATAATCCTGGAATAGAAAAACTATAAAGAAACTATTTATCATTAATAAAAACTGAAAAAGGGATTACTTTGGCATATTTTTGCATATATTAAAAAATATATTTTCAAAATAGATGTGCATTTTGCGCTATTTTTTGCTTAATACTTATTAACCTCACTACAAATAAACCGATTTATCATTAATAGCTAAATGAAACTGATTTAAGTTTTGATGTAAACTGTACTGGAACCGGTACCTGCACGCGCGCCTCGGTCAGGTCGATCTTTAGAGCCAGCTCCTCGCGCGTGTAAATGTCGGGGTAATGGGTCTCGGCGAACACGCGCTCCAGTTCCTTTAGCTGTGAGCTCGTGAAGGTGGTGCGGATCCGCCGCTGCTTCCGTTTCTCGTTCAGACCGGACGGGTCCGAGAAGAACTTGTATGGAACTGTGGAGGAACCAGGATTCATTACTGACTGATAATAGTACCAACTCCGGGTCCATCCCCAAAAACACCCTCACATCTAAAGATAATGGGTCTGGTTCTGTCTGGTTCTACTGGATTATCTAGAACCTTTCAAAGATATCAGTAGTGGAGAAACTGGAACTGTACCTAGAACCCCTGAGGAACCTTTATTATGGATCTGAAATAAATTAATACATAGATCATAATGATATCATTGTAATAAATGTGAAATTAATCTAATAATAGGGATATAAGAAATGAATTAAATCTATTTCTACATTTAATTAAGGGAATAAATCAATCACGTATTGATCGCTTTTAGATTTCAGTACTGCTGCCAGTCGCGTGCTTGTTCTCAAATTAACAAATAGGATAAAATTAAAAACATGTTAAGAACAAAATGAATTGACTCCATTAATTTAATCTATAAATCATCGAATAATGTGGAATGGAGTTTAAGAGATACAGGATAAAAGTAGAGAGAATCAGTACAGATAGATAAGAAATGTTCATGGTTTAAATGATTGTTAGATTTATAAAAGAGAATATTAATAATTGAATGGATTATTTAATCATAACTCTAACGAAAACACAAACAAAGGCTTTTTATTAGATGAGATTACGGTAAATAAAGCAGATACCAGTGTTTGTAGATCCAGGATTAAATCCTCAACTTTTCTCATTTTTTTTTATTCTAAACGAATTAAAGATTTTAAACATGATTTCGTTTAATTAAAAAGTTTACATATTATTATGAAATTAGATTTGTTTAAAGTCACAGAGGAACTTTATCTGGAATGGATTTAAAACGCTGCTGAATCTCTGAGATTATTTATTAACTTATTTCATATAATAATTATATAATAATCACTTAATTCGTTTATATATTTTAATTCTATTAGTGCCCAGACCTTTATATCAGATTATACACAGCGTTTTTCTAATTATTTAAATGTTCAGGTTAAGTCAGATCAGTAGTTCAAACTTAAATCTTAAACCACGCGGACAGAAAGCTACGGTTCTTTTTTTTATTATTATTTGCTTGTTTGATGAATTTATTTATTTGATCGTTGCTTAATTTCACATGTAGAGAATTACGGTAGAGCAGATTTACAGTGAGTGAAGGTGATGATGGTGCTCGTGCATGATCGATCCCTCACTCATTCTGATCATTAAAGATCTTTCTCTAATAAAAGATACGTGAGATGAAGTACCGGTACCGAGCTCGTGTAGGTACCGTACCCTCTTCTGTAGAACTAATTAATATATGGATCTAATGAGTGCAGGTGTAATTGGCTTTGGTTCTCACCGGTGGAGTAAGGTGCGGGTTGGTGGTCCCGGAGTGCTCCCAGGCTGCAGCTCGCGGTACCGAGGGGCGCGCAGGCCGGGCTGGTGGTGAATCCGGGCCGGATCGGGTTGTACTGGAAGCTGTTGGCTTGGCTGCACGAGCTGAAGTCCGCGTACGCTGACGCTTCCATCGCAGCCATGCACGAGTCGTACGTGTTCAGGTACGAGTAATCCATTTTGTACATGTGGAGAGACCGAGTGTCCGGGTCCGGGGCTGTGTGTGTGTGTGTGTGTGTGCGCGCGCGCTGGTGCTCGGTAGGAACCTGGAAGCTCTCCTTCTTCTCAGCCCTGTATGAAGTTCTAAAGTCCCGGGCTCAGGCTGTCGGTTTGTGTCCGCTCTGCGCGCTCTGCACATCCACAATCCACTGCGCTCTCGGTGCGGTGTGTCAGCGTGTGTGTGTGTGTGTGTGTGTGTGTGTGAGTGTGCGCAACTCTGTTTATAATAAACGGGGCAGTGCACGAGACAATTGCGAGGCGGTGGTCCTTCTTTACATGACAAAACCTCCGAGTCTCTCCTCCTCCTCCTCCCTCACGCTTTAACCCTTTAGCTGTTACATCCCAAACCAGGAGCAGGAACCAAACCAGTTACCTTTCTGCAGTCTAATGGGATCGATTCCTTATTTATCTTTTAACACAATATTATATTTAGAATATTTTACTGCACCCTTGTTTCTGTGCCCCTGGGCTGTGGGTGGGCCTGCAGGGTTTGAGCCCTGTACTGACAGGCTTCTATCTAAACATGATTTAGGTTATTAAACTAATCCCACACATGTTAAGAAGTTACTGATTATTAGTAACAGGGTGATTTTGTTATTTTGTATGTATTCTAATAACAGATTCCTCTTGCTGCTCTTTCTGTCTATTTATTGATGTGTTTTTTTAATTAATCAGGCCTGGGGGTGGGAGCTTATGATTGACTGCTCTTAGTCCTAACTCCGGATTTGGGACTATTTAAACTTTATATACTGCTCACAAAAATGAGGGGATATTTCTTTATGGGAGATTTCCTTGTGAAATATCCCCTCATTGTTGTGAGCAGTACATTTAAAAAGTGACAGATATAGTGACACATTCAGATTGATTTCTGTATCTGTTCTTATAAAGGATCATTGTATCATCAGACCAGATTTACAAATATCTAGGTCCACAGCTCTAACTGTAAACTGGAGCTTCTAAAGTGTCCAGAGTTTGTCCACTCGGGTCCCAGTTATGGAATAAACTTCCCACTTTAGTTAGAGATTCAGACACTATCCAAATGTTTAAGTCTAGGTTAAAACATTCTTATTTACTCAGGTTTGTAGTTAGATTTAGACTATAACACATGGCTCAGGGCGGCTCTTGGCTGTGTTACCTGCTGGTTCCTCCCCTTTATAGTTATGCTGCTATAGCAGTGCTGCCGGAGTTTTCATGCTGCACAAGGCATCAGTAATGGATAATAGACTCTGTGCTCCTAACCCATCACTAAC
>JAVSBV010044803.1:0-11127 GCA_033117975.1 Parotocinclus spilosoma
TATTTATTTTTTATTTTTTTTTGGTACCTTTTTTGTTGCAGTCACACCACTGGAAGTATATCTTTTCTTTCGTTTCCTGCTATTAGTCACACTTTTCCATGAAGATGTGCTTGCCTTAGCTGTCATTCAAACTGACAAAGAGCAAATTGAATGAAAGAACACAAGCACACATATAAACTCAATCGCAAATTTCTTGGGTACCTCTGGCCAACAGTTCATTAACACAAATATCTTATCAAAATTTCAGCCAATGACATGGCATAAAGTCAATGCATTTAGGCATGTAACCCTGGTCAAAAGGACCTGCTGAAGTTCAACCGAGCATCATAAAGTGCATAAAGGTGAAAATCTTGATGTAGTGGAAGTACTGCTTTGGCAGGTTGTTTGATGGTATAATGACCATGTATAACTATTTTTCAGTCTCTTTTTCAAGTTATTAGAATACTGCCGGAAATTACCCAGAATATGTATGCAGTAGTCTTCTTTAAGCAAAGTAGCAAGTGCTCTGCCCTTACACTTGAGCAATAGGAACATCTGACAGCTTCATCATGATGTGTGTATGTATGTAATTATATATTAAATATGCCTCTAAAAAATTTAAATGAAGGAAGGTTATTCCTATTGCTTTACATTTGTGGTGCATAATGCTGCAATAAAGCTAGAAAGAGCTAATTGTGTAGATTTGATTTGAGGCTACAGAACAACAAATTAATGTGACATGATGCTTTTCTATAGAAACAATACCTATAGCAGTGTTTATTTCCATGTATTCTAGGTTTGTGAACTAACTGATTTTGCAGTGTTTTGCACTGTGACTTAACTGGGAAAAAGCTATATCAAAAGTGATTTTTCTGCCCTGCCAACCAGTCCGCAGTCTTCTCAATCTCCACTTTTAGTTTCTTTCTCTTCATTTTTTCTCTCTCCTCTTGTGAGTGATTAAGTGAGTGGTCTTAGGGAGGACAGGGCCGTGTGGAGAAGCAGGTGCAGAATTATTAACCTCACAGTCAGACAGAAGTCTCTCTCCACAGGCCTAGACATTCACACACACACACACACACACACACACACACACACACACACACACACACACACACACAGAAATGGTAAATCAAACTGTACAGATTATTAATAAGGATTCATTATTTATTACTGATCTGATACAGATCAATTTCCTAGATGATTATGATTTCCTACCTTCTTATAACTGACCCACTGTATTAATATTTATGACATTTTCATGGCTAGTTCCTGGTATTGACTTTGTATGCCCCTTTGTGTTTAGATGAATTTAATGGAATAATTTTGTACAAAAATGCGATTTCTTTTAATAAGTGGTAAGAAAGAACCCAATTTTGTCTTTGTTTGAGTTTCACCTCGCTAGGGGGTCTTCCATTATTCAAATTTCAAAAGTTCTTAGAGTCTATGAGGCTGGATCTGTGGTAGCTAAAACAGACTAGAGGTACGTAACATAACATAACATAACATAACATAACAAATAACATTACACAACCTAACATTATAGATGAACAGCACAACATTATGCATACATTTTTTCACCCTTTGGACACATAAGTTACACGGAGGCAATATCTGGTGTTAAAACAAATATAAATAGAACAAATACAGAACGAACAAAAATGTATTACCATAGCCAAATATCATTGTGAAATGTTATTGTTTATAGTTTTATCACCCATCATGCTGTCAGCCAATAACTACATAATTTACTAGATTAGACTGTTGTGTTTCATCTTTTACAGTGAAGCGGCTTAGCCTGATCAACCCAACGTGCTTTTTGCAATGGCTTCCCAGTCTCTGTCCATCCACACTGTTAATTACAGTGCTGAGTTTCTCAGGAGAATCCAAAGTATTGTGCATCTGTGTGTGTGTAGTCTGTCTGTGACTTTGACTCTCATTTTTATTAGACTTTAATGAGAACATTAGTATGCAGTTGCCTTAAAAAGTTAACATGTCGTGTTCATTATAATAGAGAAAATTTCTTCCATGTCCACTTCCACAGAATCTATAGATAGTAGTGGATAAAATGATGTGTTTTGTTCAGACAGGGTAGAGCTATCATCTGTCTGGCATGGTAGCAAAGTTAAGGTTTAGTAAAAGTTACTAGGTAACAAAAATATTGAATGAATTATCCTAAGGCACAAGTGAGCACAATGGTTACCATTTAATTTGCATTAAAAGCAATAGTTAATTACTGTTGTTTACAACCAACAAAATTATATAAAATAATACATAAATAACTAAATAAATAAGGTGTGACCACAGTTTCTTAAGGTGTGGGCCTTTTCTCTCAAACATTGTTCATAAATTACTCAAAATCTATGTTAGTGATAACTTCTCCTATTTATAGTTAGTGAATTACTTTTCCTTCTCCTAATCAGAAGATGTTAGAGACAATATTTGCCTCAGTGCAACACTCTCTTCACATAGAGTTGATCAGATTGTTGATTTTGTCCTGTGGAATGTTGGTCCACTCCACCTCATGCCATGCATTATCATGCTGCAACATGAGGTGATGGTCATGGATGATTGGCACAATAACGGGCCTCAGGATCTCGTCATGATATGGCAGTCTGCTATCTGCCAAGTACAGTGAAAACCGGGATTCATCCATGAACACCTTTCCAATGTGCTATACACCATCTCTAACAATGATGAACTGCAGTCAGGTGAAGATCACAATGACCGCCACCAACAGAGTAAAAGTAAACTGCACATTTTAGAGTGGCCTTTTATTGTGGTCAGCCTAAGGTACACCTGTGTAATAATCATGCTGT
The DNA here is from genome assembly GCA_033117975.1 of Parotocinclus spilosoma. Lineage (NCBI taxonomy): Eukaryota > Metazoa > Chordata > Actinopteri > Siluriformes > Loricariidae > Parotocinclus > Parotocinclus spilosoma. The sequence goes on from JAVSBV010044803.1 coordinate 2,796, forward strand.
CTAATTAGCATCTTGATATACCACACCTGTGAAGGGGATGGATTATTTTGGCAAAGGAGAAGTGCTCACTAATATATTTAGAGTACATATATATAGAGAGAGTACAGCTCATATTATATTATTATATATAGAGTACAGCTCATGGAAATGGGACGAAAAAGAAAAGGGTTGCATTTTTATATTTTTGTTACAGTATACAATCTAATTTCTTTAATCATGAAATGTTCACACATTATCTAGTTTATGTACATTAGAATCTCATTCTGACACCCTACTAACTTGTTTCTATGCAATAGGATCTTGTTCACACACCTTAATAAGTCATGGCCATGTCTTAATTTTATTAAAAATGGATGTCACCAACAGTGGTTCATACCTGTACATGTTCCACCTCCTTGCAGTGGGATATTTCATCCTAATTTTTGTAAGCAATAATACCTCCGCATCCACAACCTTGTCAGCAGCCATGGCAGAAAAATCTTGTCCGCTTCTTCAGCCAGCCCACGGTAATTTTTGGACCGTACCAGCACGGAGCTGGCCAGCGCAGTGCGTACGGTAGGAGGGAGCTGACGTAGAAATAGGTGAGTAAAAAGAAACGAATTGTCACCGGAAACTAGCAAAGCCAGCATGTTTTCCATTAGTTCTGAGGGTTTTTTATCCCCCAATCCGTTTAGGGACAAAAGGCGATCAGGATCCGAATACAAAAACTTTGCCTTTTATTCCTTTCAGCAAGCAAAACCATGAGCCTCAACTTTCTGAGCGGGAAAAAATCTTAATTGTTCCTGCTAAACTCTTGAACCCTCCTCCTTTGCGGTACCCTGTTCTCCAATCAGAGCCCAGGGCATTCTGTAGTGAAAATCCAAATATGTGTCCACCACAGGTTTTTGTATAGTTTTTTTTAATAATATATATTTAATGTTTTCTTTCTGAAGATGGAAAAGTAAGACTATGATAGCATTGAAGCAGAAGCATTATTTCAGATTTGCTGTACTACTTACAAATTTACAATTTTGTTGCTATTATATTAAGTTAAAACTAAATTAAATCTCATTAGGTAATCACATAAGGATGCTGACACATTGTGTTAGGTGAACTGAGCCTAAAATGTTTTGCAGCTAATTTTTGTTTATGCTTTCCATCTGGTTCCTCTCATATCAGTGTCCAACAATAGTTGGGCAGCATTGATATATTTCACTTGCCATAACGCTGCTGTTCCACAATCACTATGTCACCATGTTTGTTACATACTACACCAAGTTCAACAGGGAAGAAGTCCAAGTGAATGCAGAAAATTTGGATTGGCATGTTGCCCTTCATGGTTGTGTTTGATTTAAGCAGCATGTTGCTAATGTAGTTTGTAGCACAGTGTAGTTTGTTGAAAAGTTCCATTCATTTTGAATGTCTTCAAAGCTAGTTTCTCTTTCTACTTTCTCCAAGCTAGTTTCTTTTAATTTTAATGTGATCCTTTAGCTCAGCTTTTTCCGTACACAAAAGTAAGCTGTACTTTATATCTAAGCTGTATTCCTAGTAGCAGTGCCAATGCTTTTTGATCTTTCATGTGTTCTGCATGGCTACTTTGTACTGAAACATGATCACTGTGATGTCAGTTTTCCAACTTAAATCTACACTAATCTATACTGCTCACAACAATTATGAAATATCCCCTAATTTTTGTGAGCAGTGTATATATTTACATTGCACTTTTGGAAGTACCAAAAGTCATGAACAATCTGTAAATGTCAGTGCAGAAACTGAGGATGTCAATCTGAATTATGAAGTTTGTAGAATGTTCTTAAGTGTCTGAAAAACAGGTGGTGACAGCAAACCTCATCCTATCAACCTTGAACCAAATATGCCAGTTGTTCTTTTTCATTTGAGTACAACCAGTCATGAAGTGTTAAAGGTAAAGTGGACTAGTGTTGTTTTCCACATCTAGCTCATTCATTGTGGCATCTTTATCTGCCTCATGTAGGTTTCATGTGGCTTTGGTACTGTGAACATCATCATCACCACCCCCATGGCTATAGGCAGATTGGAGTAGTCAGTAAATGTATTATTATTAGTAGATAATGCATAAGTCAGACATAATTAAGAGTCTGTTATGCGTCATATCATTGGGTCTACTAATGGCATTGACTTCCGTGTACCTCAGAAAAAGCTCTCAGATTGACTGAACATTGAGACATTTGTGCTGTATTAAATCTTCCACAAGTTAGCAAATCATATTACTGAATATGCTATTTCCTAAAGAACCTGTGCACCAGCATGTGTCCAAACAGCACATGTAAATGTGAGCAGCTTTAATAGCCTGTCTGCCAGCATGTAGTCTGCATATGTCTGCCCAAGACAACATTTGCATATTAAATACACTGAGTGAATGTCTAGGCATGCTCTGACTGACCAAAACAGATTGATTTGTAGGCAATACACTAGTAGGCAAAAAAATATTATTGCAATTCATAAAATAGGAGATTCACAAAAATAGACTAGTTCAACAAAACAGTACATGATAGGGAAATGTTAAGGTCATTTACATGATCAGCAGACCCTTAAGTGTTCTTGAAATTATTGCCAAAAATAAAAGATCCCTGTCTCAGTGCTCAGTCTGTGTACATGCAAGTGTGTGTGTGTGTGTAAGTGTGTTGTTTGGGCTTAAGGAGAGAGAGGGTTGATGTATGAGCAGGGTACTGCTCAGGTGGGAGCTAATCAAGTGTCAAATAAACCTGAGAGAACATGTCAACACCGCAGCTGTGTCCAAAACACACACACACAAACACACACACACACAAAAACACGCACGCACGCTAAAATTGGCTGGAAATATACACTAGAATCATAATTCCACATTTTATACACACAACTATTTCAGTCTGCCCCTCTCTCTCTTTCATCTGTCTGTCTGTCTGTATCTGTCTGTACCTTCTAATTTAGGTGTGTGTGTGAACACGTGTGCTAATGTGCGAGTGAGTTTGGCTCCCTTTTTAATTGTCTGTTTCCATCTTTAACTTTGATCCCTATAGATTTGTTTTTAATTAGCTGCTGGTGCAAGAGGGAACACACACACGCTGAGGGACTTGGTGTGTAGGATTTAGGTTACCCATCTGATCAAAAACATGATGCATGTGTGTGTTTGTGTTAGTGTTGGAAAAGTGTGAGCATGTACTACAACACTGTCTTGTTTGTACAAAATTCAAAATGAAGCAGCTGCATTAAAATGGAGAAACTCATAGAGCACTATTTAATGACGTAATGATATGTCATGGGTTACATCATAAAAATTGTTGGTTAGTATTATGCTGATTATTGCTCATCAGTTTTTTTCCCTATAGCATTGACTATTTTTTTCAACAAGTAACAAACAACTATTTATTTATCTATTTTCTCATTTTACACCCCTATTATCCTACACATGGGCTTATGTCTTATATGTGAAACCTATTTTACTCATTACATACCAACAATACTTATTTACTGCTTATTTTTCCATTTTTCTTTAAAAGTTCTGCATTTTTTTTTAAAGAAAGATGACATGTTGTTTAACGACAGCGTTACGAACCTTTACATAGATCATTGACTAAAATGGATACATGACTGTATATTAACATACGTTATTATAGTTACATAGCCTTTTTATAACACCATAATGTATAATGGATAATTATAAATTCACAATAAATATAGAAAATATAGTTATGTATTCACATTTAAAGGGACTGTATAATGTTGCGTGTTTGAAGTTAAAATGGTTTGATAGGCAGTATTACAAACAACACGTAAGATCAGCAAAATGAAGCAAAGACTAAACGAGTGAAAGTGAAGGAGTTTATATAGTTATAGGTTAAAGAGAACATACAGGTAATGGGGCACACAAATGCCTTTTACATATTTTTACAGATAAGTAACAGAAAAAAAATGACACACAATGATGAATAACTAAAATGCCTTTTAATACACCAAAAATGTTAGCATAGTCTCTAAAACCAATGTAGGCTCCTGATTTTAATCTTTGTCTCCCACCTATGCTAGTGGATCTGGAGCATTGATTGGCTCTGTGACCAGCTGTATATATCAATATTAATTTGGTCAACGTTTTGCTTATCAGTGTATTTATCAATGATTGATTATCATTTTATAATTAGATACTGGGGTAACAAAAAGCACAATTGGGTTGTCTTTATGGGAACGGACCCTGGGTGATGAACTGCGATGGACTGGTGCCTTGTTTATTGTATGCTCCCCGGCACCTGTAAATTCCAGGGACATCTTCCGAAGACCCTCATCACCCGGACCAGGATAAGCATGGTTAAACATGTGAAAGGTGAATGTTATATCAATGTAATTGATTCAAAACATCTCTTGTGTCTCTTTAGACCTCTCTCATAAGCGCCGTACAATTAAAGGTGGCGATTAAAATAATAGGTTAGTGTGTGTGTGTGTGTGTGTGTGTATGTGTGTGTGCAAGACAGAACATGTTTTCAATGAAGCCTCAAATTAGGTAGGGGGATAACTCACAAATAGCTCCTACAGTCATCAGTTTTGCGCAAAAATCAATGCGTGCTGCAAGGAGACAGAGGTTTGTTATGCCTGTACCAATGTGTAATGGGCAACGTGCCTCCTACAATATGTAAAAAAACAGGTATATTGTCCTTTGTAATGACAGAATCAAGTACAGTTTTTTTTTTAAATAATGTAGCGGCATACCCTGTGTTTAGTATGTTTAGGTTGTTTTTGTCCATGCTGTGTTTATAAATCAATCAAATCACATCTAAGTTAGTTCAGAAGCTGACCATAACCCTGTTATAGATATAAATTGTTTTGTTCTCACCCAGATTTAGATGGCAGCATTCACACTTGTTCACACTAATTCATTAACAAAGCGCACCTGGGTACATTCTGCCAAGTATGATCGCACCCTTAAAATAAAGGGTATAAATCTGTGGTGTAAAAGTAACATTCAAATATTTATTTAAAAGATTTATAGAATTTGTAAAAAAAGACACAGTCTACAAAAGGGGTAGCCAACATGGTGCCTGTGGGCACCTGGTCGCCTGCTGGGCATTTCTAAAAATAGCACCTTGGAGCTCTGTCTAAAATTTTATTTATATAAAATTGTTTTTTATTCAAAAGCATTTGCATTAATGTAGATTTTTTATGTCAATATTCAATACAGCAATTTTAAATTTTGTCTGGGGTCAAATATAAATATCTTATGCAAGATCGGCATCTCAAACTTTGCTAAGATAAGCTAGCAGGCACAGCTACGATGGTAAGCTAGATGTGATTTTTTTTAAAAGAACATGGCAGAAAAGCAAAAGAAATCGTACCAAAAAACAGTCTTTTTTCAGATATAGGTGAAAAAGTCCACAATTTAAAACAAATAATAAATAAATAAACAGATTTACAAAAAAATATCAGAGCAGTAATAAGTGACATTTTTAAATGTTGACAGATTTGTAAATGGGTAAATTGTTGTTAATGTTGATCAGACAGTCTATAATTATAACTAAAGTTATTAAACAAGTTAAAAGTCATTAAACAAGTAGCCCTTTATATTACTCCATACTTACACAGTATTCTAAACTGTAGGTCGACTTTTTTTTCACATTGGTTTGTACAATGGTATTTACTTCCTGTTGTTTTTCTTTCTCCAGTATTTAAATATTTCATGCTTGCTTTGTACGGTTGCTGGTAGCTAGGTTCAAGTCTATGCTGATGTCCTAAGAGGAGACAGGGTCTAAGGTTTGGTGGGCTGGGCAGCTTTGGAGAACAGGTCTGTAGGGCTTATCACCTCGCTGCCATGGTTCTTCAACTGAGCACACTCAGATGTGATGTACTTCAGTAATACAAACAGTTGTGCAGTTACATGCAGAGATTTCAACCTTACCTTACTCCCAATTTGGATGGCCAGGTGCATGAGTTTGCTATTGCTATTCACTCAGATACTTAAAGTTACCTTTCTTCTGAGTTAATTTTTTTAATTAGAAATTTGTTTTCCCAGTGACATTTAGCTGTATGTAAAAATTGTTTCAAATATGAATGAATACATTTGATAATATCCAGACCATTGTAACTAGGTTATATACATAGGCTGTTACACATAGTAGAGTGTTACAATTGGGCACTAAAAAATATTATTTATGTCAGTTATTATTTAAAAATTATTTATCAATGTCAGTATACCAATGGTAGGAAAATAGAGTATTACTGAAACATCAGCCCTGCCTACTTGTACATTGCATTTTATAAAGGGTAAATAAGGTACTGTTAACTTTCAGTGCATCATATGTCACACTGTATAATGGCTATAAAACCACCACATTCCTACACATCCTCATGTTCAATTCGGTCAAAAACCTTTTCCAGTTTTGAAAATACAAGCCAACTCATCATGCCCAGCTGTCAGGAGAAGTAAAACATATTCTGAATTATGTGTATATGGTCACATTTCGATCTGACATTCACATAGTAAGTCTGGTCAATGTGAATGATCTGTTCTATCACCTTTCCAGTCTTGAGGTTTACACTATTGAGAACAGTTTGTAGTCCATACAGGCAGTAGAACTGCAACAAGATACCAGTTTGTTAGGTTGGTCAGGTCACTATTTTCTTGTCAACAGGGTCAGGATATCTCCCTGACAGCTCAGTAGGAACTTCCATCATAGCTTGCCCTAGAACCAACCAAAACACTTTGTTGAATTCAACTGAGACCATCAATGTCAGGAGCCTGTCCATTTTCCATTCCCTAAGGAGATGCACTCACTCTCTCTAGAGAAAATTCCTGATCAAGCATTTTGTCCATCTGCAGAGTTTTCCTTTAGCCCTCTTGTGTCTCTGCCTACTTGCTATTACGTAAGCAGAAAGAGGCTGAAACACTATCCATTCTTAGTTACAAAGTAATATAATGTATAATGTAAAATGCCAAATCTCTAGTGGCAAACAAACCTGGATGCATGCATCAAATGTAACTGGCTAATGCAACTGGTCATTATCGCCAGAACATGAAAAAACAACATATAAGTAAAATATATGTTGCACATATTTAAATCTATTATAATGCTTTACACATGTAGCTTCCATTTAATATCATGTCTGTAATCACCTTGCAGTAAATCTATGAGTGATGATACATTTAAGTTCTGTCAACAACTTTTTGTATCTTGACTTGCATTCATGCATTAGAGAATGGCAAGTATCAGCAGTCACCAATATTTTTACCCAACAAGAAGTGTCACCTGCCTGTAAAATTATGGTAATATGCATCCAGCTTGGAGTAAAATTATCAGACCACTGCTGAGTTGGATCAAAAACTGTACATAATTCTGCCTTCTTGGTGAAGGAGAACTAAAAAACATCAACACTTCTGAATAATAATTACAGAGCAGCTCCTGTGAAAGAGCAAATGAGTCCAGACTACATGTAATTGAAATCCTGTCCCTATAGGGCTACAGGTGAGCAGTGGCAGCACAGTTATGAAAGAATGCATTTAATAGAAATAGAAAAGCTAAGGCTTCATCCTGGTGCTTTAAAAAAGAGCAATAATGTAGCACCTGATACAATGTGACACTAAACCTTGTCACTGCCTGCAAGGGAAACTATCTGCCTTTGCTTGCCAGAGGTTATTTATGATTTATATTTAATCTGCCTTAGTTTATTACAATTCAGTTGCTCAGCTTTGGCATTTAATATTGGCCTGTTGGATAATTTTGTCAAACTTTAGTTTGGGATAAATGTTACATCTCCTTCCCTCATCCCTCCCCAACACAAGCCGCGTTGTTTCAACACTGGCCCTGCCCTTAACCTACATTTGAAAATTAAAATCCTATAATTAGCTTCGCTTAACAAGAAGCCAGTGCAATCAGTGATTAAAGGGAATAAACTTGATTTGGATGGGGGAGGTGTTTTTATTACAATTTCAGGCTCCTTTTCTTAACTCTCACCTTTTATCAGAATGGGTGTCGTTATGCTATGGTGTTTTTAATTAACCTTGTTAAGTACTTGACAGAGCGTATCCTCTCTCTGGTGGCTGAAGAAGACGCACTGGTTAAATCTCATTATGCACACACACACACACACACACACACACACTTAGTTATGAAGTGTAATTGTTCATGACAAGATATTTTTGGTGTATTTGGCCCATCCAACGTCCTTTTCATACCAAAACCAATAAGAAACAAACTCACAGTGTGGATAGTGAAAATATCAGTTATGATTGGTGGTTCTCTTTTTTCTAATAAAACATCACAGCTGTACACAAACAAAATATGGAGTCAAATCAAACTACTCTGCGTTAATTGATTTTCTGAATGAATCACATTAAAATATTGGAATA
>JAVSBV010044814.1:0-11126 GCA_033117975.1 Parotocinclus spilosoma
TTGGCGTGCCAACTTTATACTTTCGGTTTTGTTTCGTTAGGAGTCTCTAAGCTCCGCCCTTATACCCCCTTTTGGTTATTTCTCATTATTTCCCCATTCTTATTATACGTCATGGGTTACACTTATCCCGCATACCTGGGTCCATTAATTAAAACACCAACCAGTATCGTAACAGATTGTAGTTATCTGTTGACATCATTATTGTTTTTATTATCATTGTTTTTTTAACTCGTTACTAGACCTAAATTGCCATTACCAGCTTGAAATGCAGGAATGCATATTTAATAACGGATCAAGTTGATCAGACAAACATGAAATGGTTTGGTGTATATAAAAAAATCACTGCATATTTTTCATTGCATTTTACATTCTGTCCCAAATTTTTTTTTCTGATTTGGAGTTGTAATGTGTTAGAACATAAACCTTATTAGTCTAATGATGTTCTACTTCTGAAAACGTTGGTACAGTAAACGAATCAGGACCTTCTGTACAATGCTTGCATACCACAATAGCTTCATTACAAATAGTTGACCCGATCTGATTGATCTGATTTAAGCACAAGTAACCTCATTAATAACAATAGCTGTGCATGTGAAAATGTATTTTACATCGTATTAGTTAGGGATGTGGGGGCTTTCTGTTTAAGATACAATATTACATTTCAAGCATTTGTGGGCTATTGGCCTTGTTGTGGACATTCAAGTACATAATCAAGTATCAGATTTTATGTTGCTCTGGAAAAGGGTATCTGCTAAATGACATACATGTAAATGTAAATAATGTAATTCATACTGCCACCTGCTATAATCAGTGAAGATCTGATTTCAAATTCCACGTTGACTTTGTATAAGCGTGACATACAGATGTAGATACAGATTCGCGTGGCACTTTGCCTTTACCCACACCCTCCACTCTCATCCTGTCAAGCACACAACAGCACATACACCCACATTAAGAGTGCCTAATTTACACATAACAGGCCAGGTAATTAATGAGTCTCTGAGAGTACATCACCAAAAGGATGATTGGAATACGAACCATTTTCTGGCTCAAAAGACACTTGGATAACAGTGTTCCAAGTTCCAAAAAAAAAGTGGCTTTCTATCTAAAGTCTAATCTTTTTAGATGTCTACATGTCGCTATTTTTAATGCTGTTATGCTAGAAGTCTTTATTTTTATGATTAATTATTATTATTAATATTCTTTTCATGTAACATATGTATAATGTAATAATGTATCGGATGGTAGTTGTTCTTGGGGGGAGGGTGTCAGCTTTTGAGTAAAACGTTCCAGCAATCAAACACTTAGATAAATCAGTTGGAAGCAGAGGGCAATTGGAATGTTCTGCTTGAACAGAAAATGACTGAAGGTAGCTTGAAATAATGCTCAGGAGCATTGGAGGTCATTGTCAATGATGTCAGTGGAAACAGCTTTGTGCGCTTTGTGGGTCAGTGCCCACACCGGATCTAGAAAGTATGTCCGCTAGGCGTAGATGAAACCTCCACTAAAGTCCTATCTGTAAATAGAATTTCACATATTTATTTTGTTCAGTAGTAAGCAATACAGTAATGTGCACCAACTAAAAACATGCAGCTCTTGTAATTTACGCATATGGATTTACACCACGAAACCTTTACTAGGTAGTAACCTAAACATACAATACAAATACAAACAAACACACACATACATACATATGAACATTGTAGAAATAAAATACTGTATAATAATGTAGGTGTATATCAGATCTGGTGTCTTTGGTGTCCGATTATGCTGATATCATTGCAAGTACATGCAGTTTTAAAGTAGCAAGTTGGATATTTTTATAAAAGAAGTAGGCTCTCGCTATTAGAATATTAATTATCCAATCCAACTATTGAATTAAACAAACAACAACAACAAAAATATCAAGCATATTTTGTAAACTATTCTGACTATTTCTTAATGCAGTGAATATCCAGTGGATAAAATTTCTAAGATATTATGCACTGTTTTTCATTGCCTGCAGATGTCTACAAAAGGGCTTCCCTCTTACTCTGCTGGTTGCGTGTATGGCTTGGCAACTCACAAGTGCATGTGCTACACTGTTCTCACAGTTCTCATTGAGTTTAAATTATGGAATTACAATGAATATTACTTAATTATTAAATGAAATTATTATTAAATGTCTTACACAGTATCTTATGGTTTGCTTAAGAAGTATTCATCCCATATTGCCAAGATTTGACATCAGACCTGCTTTAATCCAATGAAATGAGGTTATTTGTTTAATACTAAACTGATAACACAACTAGAATTATTTGACCCAGCCAAAAACTTTTGTCAAAAGATAAAGCAGATTACTTATTACCTCCAATTAAATACATTTAATGTAAAAAATAACCCAAAGCTTATGTTAAAATAAAGTGTTGAATGGCTTTGCAATTGCTGTAATAATGTACTTTAAGTGAAAAACAAAAACAACATGATTAGTCCACAGTGAGCTGCAGCCCAACTCGCTAAGATGGCTGCTACCCGGATGCTCAGCATCTGTGGGGAGAGTATTGAAATGTGTATCGCTTGCCTGGGAAAAAATAAAAATGTAAAATTCATGAGAAGGTATTTGTTAAATTTGTATTTGTGTACTATGCTTAAATACATATATACGTATGAGTATTCCCATCATAAAATTGTGAATCGATCAATCATAACTTTTTGAGGATTTTCGATTTGGTCTATATGTAAAAATACACCATAATAAATCACATACATTAACTGTTTTCTATGAAATGCCATTACTAACAAAAAAGTTCTAAAGAAAACATTTCGTAAAATATGTTAAATATTATCTCATTTTTATATCTATAAAATTAAGAATTTAATTCTAACTGGACATGGATGTGATTATATTAATGAAACCAGGCATAATAACCTTATATTTGCCTATATATACAATACTGTTTGTAGTAATCAAACAGTTTGTTAAACACATATTTCTAATCATTTTGCATAACAAATAATTCATATAACTGCAATTAGGCAATATTATAATTTTTTATATGTCTAGTGGTCTGTAAAAGGCTAAATCTGGGAAATCTATAATTGCATGTTTATCTAAAATGATTAAATCTGTTTAGATTACTCCCATTTCATATGTAAGAAAAAAGTCTCCATTGGCCTTACCATAATAAACATATCTTTTACTCTACCACTGTTCATAATTCACCCACTATCCATAGATCCTTTTGTGGAGGTAGTCAGTGCCATGGAAGACATCGACATAGCAGAGAGCCAGCCAGCAGAGTTCATCTGCCAGTATTCACGGCCAGTCAGGGCCATATGGAAGCGAAACGGGGAGCCTGTGCAACCCGATGGCCACAGGGTAGTAATGGAGCAGGACTGGAATGTAGCACGGTTGTACATTAGACATACAACTGCACAGGATGAGGGTACATACTCCTGTGAGGCAGAAGGGACCTATGTTGAGGCACGCCTAAGGGTGCAAGGTGAGCATACTTGCAACCCAATGTCACACATGCAAATTTGTGATGAATATGCTGGAGCACCTTTGAAGTCAAGGATTAATCAAGTGTTTGGGAAGTTGGATTGCTTCATCCTGTAGAAATCACGTATATACTGATTTATGTGGGGCAGTAAAATGAGCCGATGGGTAAATCCAAAGGCTTTTGCACCTAATGCTGGTGGTGCATTGCAGAAAGGCACACTTATGGTTGTCTAAAATTTCTGCTGATCAGATTTTCACAGTGTTAATGTCTTAATCCTCTTCTACAGCCAAACAAATTGACATCATTCAAGGTCTGGATAATGTGGAAACTATTAAAGGTGGAGAAGCACTATTTGAGTGTTCCATTTCCCTCCCTGAGACTAAAGACTGCCGCTGGCTGCTTAATGGAAAACCTCTGAAAGAGTCTGCAACAGTGGAAATTGTTTGCTTTGAGAATGGTCGTCGTCATCTTTTGTTACTGAAGGATTTAAAATCTGGGGATAATTCTACAGTGACTTTTCAGGCTGGCACTGCATCCACATCTGCACTTCTTTCAGTCAAAGGTTAGTTACTTAGGAATGTGTTTTGTCTTTGTTAGGCATGTTTAAAGTAAAATATATACATAGTACTGTATTGAGATTTTTGTCATAGTGAAAGAATTGGGCGTATGACTGATTAGATAAGACATGCCAAACAAGGAATATGTAATAATAGCAAATAGCATAAAAATAACAGTGATTTAATTTGCAGTGGTTAAAAAACCTCACCCAATCCAGATATAACAGGCAAGTAGGAGAAATAATCTGAAAGTCCCCTGTGCCACTAGTGGGGTACCAGTGTCTTCATTTAAAATAAGCAGGGTTCTCATACAGAATGGAATTTAGGAAATAGGGCTCCCATTATTCAAGCATTAGTTTTCTGGATTTGTGCTGTATACATTTTCAGGAACATGCTACATTCAGTTAATGAGGTTGACCTGTGTTTATACACTTCATTTTGGAATAATGTAAAGACACCTTTTTTTCACATTTTGAAAATCAAGATTTCCAAATCAATCTTGCACTCAAGAGAAAAGAGAATTTCCATTTTTTTATTACAAATTTAATGAAAATTAAAAACTTTTACATGGACAGAGGTATTCAGAGCCTCTGTTATGACACTTGAAATTTAGCTCTGGCGGAGTACCATTTTTGATCATTTTTGTGATGTTTCTGCACCTTGACAAGAGTCCACCTGTGGTGAATTCATCTGATTTAGACACGATTTGAATAGGCACGCCTTACATACAAGCTAATTATATATATCAAAGCAAAAGCTAAACCAATAGGAGGAAATAACTGAATGTAGAGCTCAGAGACAGGAGAAGGCTAAAAAGGTTTTCTGCTGCAGTGAAGTTTCCCAAGAGCACAGTAGCCTCCCTATTCTTTAATGGAAGCTGTTTGGACTTTTCCTAGAGCTGGGGAATAAATAAAGGGTCTAAAGACTTTGTAAATGCACATGTACATGAAAATAATCATACATTTTATTAAGTAAAATAATTAACATAACTACAATCAAATGTAATTTAATAATTATAATAATGATCACTTTTCATTTAATTGTCAAGTGGCTACTAACAACACCAATGTAGTTTGTATCAGGTTTTTTTAATAGTTTGTAAGTTTGTAATAGTTTTTAACATATCTACATTATTTTCATGTTGTGCTTTTTCCGCCACAACTTTACAGATATGACGTTAACGGGGTTACTGTTAACTATAACTTGTATGCTATATATTTCGCACTTTTTGAATTCTGTTTAATGTAGTTAATTGCAATTTATAAATTTAGGCTGGCAACTTGAAGTGGTGAAACCCTTGGAGGACAAAACAGTCACTGTTGGTGAGCAGGTGGAGTTCAAGTGTATTTTGAATCAAGCTGTGTCTGAAAAAGAGGTGAACTGGTATGCTAATGGTACTGAACTCCGGCCAAATGACCTTTGGGCTATGAATATTAATGGATGTACATGCAGTTTAACATTGAAGAGAGCCTTTGTCCAGCCACCACAGGAGATTACCTTTGCTGCACTTGATGCCATTTCAGTGGCCAAGCTAATTACTGTTGGTATGTTTAAGTAAAAAAATCAGTTCACATCACTTCATATTTTTTTTTTTTTTACTTTTTATGTAATCACACAAAAAAACAAATTTGACCAATTTAGGTGGAATGGGTGTTACAGCTGCACTAATTAATTGTGTTATAATTTAGCTGTTCCAGATCCCCCTGAGGATCCAGAGCTCATGAGTAAGGGACCAACATCAGTTACCCTGTCCTGGTTTACACCTCTTAGTGATGGGGGCAGTCCAATCTTGGGATACCGTGTAGAGAAGCAGCAAGTGGATAGTGCACTCTGGCTGCCCTGCCATGAAGAGCCAGTGTGCAACACTGAGTTTCTTGTGGAGAATCTTATCCCTAGTTCTGGGTACAGGTTTCGGGTTTCAGCTATAAACCGTGCTGGCATTAGTGATCCTGTTCAACTTCCTCAAACTGTCATAACTGGTAAGGGAAGTAGTGTCATACATTTTAATATAGATATAGGTTTAATGTATTTAATTGTTCATATGTATATTTGTTGTTCTTTTAAAACTTGGCTGTTTGAGTTTTGTGCTTATTAACGAACACTTAATTGACCAGCATACATTTGGTGTGGTAGACAATTTCATAACATCAAACTACAAATTATTGCAAGAAATATTTAAACAAGCTCAAGGATACTGTAGAAGGAAATATTCCCAAAACTTCATGAGGAAGAAATTAATCTGAATTAAAAACTTTAATAGTTGCCAAAACTCAAAGCTGAATGCTCTGTTTTTTCTATTAACGTGTTTTAATCTCACTTTATAAAAAATAACTAATGATATCTACCATGAACTGTGGTTACAGAAATCTGAAATCATCTGGAATGACCATCATAGGAAAGTGAAGAATACAAATTCAATTTTAAATTAATTTATGATTTTATTACATCTATAGTTGTTAAGATTTTGACACTTCATTTTAGACTTTTAATTGTTATTGCAAGTTATTTAACCCATGTTAATTAAGATAGGCTTAAACTCAGTTCTGGATCACTAGCATATCGATTCCTTTCAACTGTCGTATTGCTTTTGGTCTTTTTGGCCTAGTTTGTTTGTAAGTAGAAAGTGTAAACCATGTACAGCTGACAGCTCAGGTTAGAAATACAATTCATTTGCCTTTTTCTAATAGGCCATTCATGCACAACTATGTTCAGGTTTATGTTGTTCCATTGCAAGTATAACCCAAATGAATCAAATCTAATATCACATATCAAATAGTTTAAATGCAAATGACTGTGAATCTAAAGAAAATCATAGTAGCGTGATGTTTGTTACAGTGTACAAGTGTAAATATATACCATGCAAAACAGACAGTTATAAAAAGCATGTGTACCCAAGCTTTAACTGTGGTGGTAACCGGGTAGTGAGTAAGAACAAATCTCAGGCTTTGCTTATTAATGATTTCTAACCTGCTGTCTAGGTTCTTAATACTTTTAAAATTAAACTTAAGTTTTTTAAATATATATATATATTTTTTTAATTAGGTCAAACCCTCAGTCACATTTGGCCTTAGCTAACTTTCTATACTTAAAATCTTAACACCAACCTACCTTAATAACATCCTTTTGTGTCTTTTTACCTAAGTTTACTGTTTTTACAGCAATTTTGTTCTAAAAGTATTTATTTAAATTGGCTAAATAATTAGAATGTCACTAATATTTGTTTCTTTCTTGCAACTTTTCTTTCTGCAACATTTGATTACAGAAGATAGCCCAATGATTTCTGGTGTCCTGCCAGAGGACAGTGGACAGCCAGGCTTACCCAGTGAATCTGCCTCTGAGGGTGATTTGCATGCTTTATGGGAGTCTCAGGCTAAAAAGCGCAGAATGAGCAGAGAACCCACACTAGACTCTATATCTGAGTTGCCAGAGGAGGATGGGAAAGACAAAGCACAAGATAAAGAAACTATAGGGCTAGGAAAAGAGCAGATAAGAGATAAGGAGAGCCCCAGTAAGCTTGTGCCCAACATCAAACCAGAAACATCTGTGTATTGCAGTTCTGAAGATGAGAGCATTAGTGGAACTCAAAGTCTTGTGTCATTCCTTAAGAAGAGCAGCAAATCAGCTCTCACAGTAGTAGGTGACAGTGAAATCACTGCGTCAGAGAAGTTTTATGAACATTTCAAGATGACTGAGCAATCAGTGCAAACAATACAGAAGACCCCTGGTGATGAAAGTAAGGATGAAGATCCGGAGCTGGAGGAAGCAGCGATCAAAATCCAAGCAGCTTTCAAGGGCTACAAAGCCAGAAAGGGCATGCAACCAACATTCAAGCAAGTTTTTCAGGATCAGACCATAGAGCCTAATAATACAATTCATCTTGAATGTGTTACCCAGGGCAAGCCTGACAAAGTCCGCTGGTTAAAGGATGGTAAACCTTTGGTAGATGGCAAACATAATCACATTGACATATACAATGATGGCACTTGTGCTCTTATTGTGACAGCTGCTACAACCAAAGACACTGGGATGTACACTTGTGAGGTTACAAATAAGTTTGGTGTTACCTCCCACAGTGGAAAAGTAATTGTTGGTTCTTTAAGAGACTCCTCAGGCCGAAGACCGCTCACATTGGGCTACAGTGCAGACAGTGAGCCTGAGAGCTCCTCTGGCAGTGAGATGGATGAGTCCTTACGACAAGCAAGCAAGAGACTGCGAAGGCTCCTTCGTACTCGCCTCCCACCAGACGTCGAAGAGGAATCTTTTGTCAGTGCCGAAGAAGGTGACCTGCAGCCGCCTGACACGCATTCATACCATGAAGATGACAGCTACATATATATTCGCTTTGACACCTTTGCTGAAGCTCAGGTTGCATCACAAAGATTCCAACAGATGTTTGCACATCAAGGAATAGAAACTACTATTATTGAAACAGGAAATAGGGTAGAACTACGCATCAAGAAGACAGGCTCGACTCAGGATGATTCCCAAACACCTACTCAAGATAAACAACCACCTTTTGTTGTGGCTGGAGCCAATGGTAGGCACTGTTTCTTTTTAACACCATTTGTGGTACTAAAAATAAACATGATTACTTAATACACTTATTGACAAAAAAATACTCCTCAAGAAGGAATCGTTGGAATCGTATGCATGTGATGATGTGTAAGTGATAACAATATTAGCAAAAAACTGTACAACTTAGCTACCCTGTTAGGCTGGATACAAGATGGGGTATGGTTAAGCATTTGAGGCATAAAGGTTTCATATCCTATGGCAAATCTACCCACAGTTTTTGCAACTGGCCCTGTTGATCCTTACACATTGCACCATCAATGGGCCAGTGTGTTACTCCACAGCAAATGCAGGATTAAAGTGCTCACCACAAGGCCTCCAACCAGAGCTTGTCACGTGATATAAAAAAGTAACCTCTGAGAGTCTTTTCATAAGGTAGTGAAGTAAGACATTTTACGTTCTCTTGTGGCATGACACAAAGTCTAATAAAGACCACACCTGTAATCATTTACATATCAGTTAGGCTGAAACCTAACTGTATACAAAGTCTTGCAGCATTCCAACATTTCTGTCTGAGTGCAATATTTTGTCAGTAAGTATATATTCCGGATACCAACCCCCGACTAAATGAATTTAATTTGATTTGACTTGATTACCAAACTTTGTGTTAGTTGTATGCTTTTTGTCTGAATTACCTGCAGTGTTGTCACGGGTTTTGCTTTTCCCCTCTTATCACTAATTTTTGGACTCGCAGAAGCCCCAGTTTTTGTGACTCAGCTCCATAACCAAGAGGTCCATGATGGATACCCTGTCAGCTTTGACTGTGTGATCACCGGCAAACCCGCTCCCAGTATACGATGGTTCAAAGATGGAAAAGTTATAGAAGAAGATGACCACTATATGATTAATAATGACCAGGTTGGCTGCCATCAGTTGATAATTACAGCTGTAAAGCCACCTGACATGGGTGTGTATCGCTGTGTGGCTGAGAATGACAGTGGAATTGCTTCCAGCAAGGCAGAGCTTAGAGTGGAAAGTAAGTACTCAGAACCAAGTGTCTCCCACTAAACTGCAAACATGGACATGATTCTAATTTGGATATGTGGTGTTTCATTATTGAATGTGTTTGTAAATATGATGTGACTATCTTTAATAGTAGAGTGCTGATCTCTTGTTAAAACATGTACACGTATTTAGTCAGAGTAACTCGTCTTGCACCCACTTAAATGTTAGACTTAAGTTTTTGATCCATGAAATGATAAAGTCTTCAGTAATTTGGTGTGCCATCATTTTTTAACACAAACGTGATGTTTATGATATGTGTATGTTTGATCTATTTTTGCAGTCTCATACAGCTCAGATTACGATACATCAGTTGATGCAACAGAGACATCATCTTATGTTAGTGCCAAAAGCTTTGTATCCAGGTAAAATCTAAAACTGCTTATTGAATACATTTGATGAGGTTGATGACACTACTTTTGATGGGTGTTAGGATATATTGCTTAGTAAAGAAATATCATGCTGCTACAAATTTCTTTATTATCTTACACAGTTCCGAGAACAGGGACACAGAGGCTTTTGAGTCAGTGGTAGAGGATGAGCAGCTTCCTCAGGTTTTGGATGAGTTACATGACCTATACCTTAGTCCTGGGGCACCCAATGTCAAGATGAGCATCAGAGTCAAAGGTTAGCCATAGTTTTTGAGTGCAAAGCTGTAAATGGCTCCTCTTTACCAGTAGTAAATGTGATTAGAACATTATAACTACAGCATTCTCTCATTGACCATTACGTTTGAAAATGCATTTGATTAGTTTATCCTGCTGTGGTATGCATGCTGAGTGGTGAGCATGTGCTGGGTCTTGTGTTAGCTATAGTCATTCCTGCAAATTGATCGAGTTATCTTCATGTTGATATTTCTAATTGTAAATGTATATTATGATGCTGTTGAATTTAACTGCGTCATCAAATTAAACATTAAAAAGGAATTTATCAGTGGCCTATTTGCATTAATACATTGCATTACAAGGTGAAACTCTGAATGGAAAAGTCAAACTAAACACAAACTAAACATTGTTCAGCATTAAAACACTAATGTGCTATGGCGCTGAAATGGTTTGCTGTTAAACAATGTTAAAATTGTAATGACCAAGAGCAAGTGTAGGGAATATGTTTATATTAAGTGCTGTAGGATAACAGGCTTCTTCACTTTTGTTTGCAAACAGCCAGGTTTTCATACTAATGGTTTTTATACTAACTAAGCAAAAGCTTGGCCTGATTCCGCTTCTTTAAATGACTTATTAAATATAACTAAAATGACTTATATAAATGAATTTATGCAATAATTGAGTGGAAATACTTAGCGAATAACTGACAACTAAACTGAATGATTTAAGTAAGGTTTTATTACAGCAGAATAATTCAGAAGTGAAGCAGAGATAGAGTGAGAAAGAAGCATGAGGATAAATCAGTGAGAAACTGAAGAGATTGACAAGAAGCTCTAGACAGAATAAACACCATGAACAATCACACAGAATAAACACCATGAACAATCACACAGAATAAACACCACGAA
>JAVSBV010044903.1:0-11124 GCA_033117975.1 Parotocinclus spilosoma
CCAGTGTGATCTGACGCGTTCTCTTGACGGACTGCACTTGAACAGAATCAAGAAAGTGGTGGGCGTGGTCACCTCTTTGCTGGTTTTGCTCTTGTCAACACAACTTTTTGGATTTCCTGACCTTTGATAAAAGCACAAATTCTCCCTGGGATTCCAAAATTCGGAAACGACTATTTATCATTCTGCTCAATTCTTATTTCTCAAATTCCTGATTCTTAAAGGTTTCAGACACGCCTGCCATGCGCTTGGGCTATTCACTAAATATTGTCCCATCCGGGGTAGTTCCTGCACCCGGTGCTGCAAACAGGAACACGAGAAAAGGTAACGGTAAAAAAAGAAACCAAGAATGCTTAAAGAATACAAAATCAGAGTAATGCAGAAAGTGTAAGACGGCATACTGGACTGACATGAGCTACTTTGAATAAATAATAAAATAATTATGTTTATTTCAGAATATTAGTTTTATTAGACACAATTGTTTACAGATTTGTGATTGGGGGACCTAATTACAGGCAAATTACAGAATAAACAATTACATGTTCCATCAATTATGGTCTGCAATTGCTACGGATTATTGCTACTTTATTTATTGAGCCGTTGAAAATATATTATCCATAAACCGTATCAGGTAGTTCTCATAATTTACACTGCAGGAAGTAAATCAAACGCACAAGTACATGTACAAGAATAGTTTACAGTCTGTTGTTTTATCCTCATAAGAAAACTAAAACCATTCTTTGATTATTATGGGTTCTGTACAAATATACAGTGTTACTACTCACACACAGCACTGCTCAATTTTACGTACCAACCACCATGAATACACTGCTCCCAAAAATGAGGGGAGATCTCAAAATAAATATGAAGCGATAAAAAAGGAGTATTTGAATTGATTTAATTAAATGTGATCATCAAGAAGAAATCAAGGAAAGTGAGATTTAAATAGAGTGATGGTGATTGAGTATTAAGTGATATAATCATTGGGATGAATTAACATGGGCATGTTAAACTGGACCAGGGTGCCCCCACATTTTTCAGTAGAGTGTATGGTCACCCAAGAGGGTCAAAACAGACTGACAGTAATGGGGCATGGACAGGATCAGATGATCCAGCAGATCTTATGGATTTTCTTTATATTCATTTTGAAATCTCCCCTTATTTTTGTGAGCTGTATATATTAAATAATCTTTTCTTTACGTGTAATAAATATTTTATAATATATAACTCTCACTGAACTATTAGCCATGAATCGACATCAAACTGCCTTCCTACCTTTACTGATGAGAACTGATCTGCTGCTTCCTGTCTCCGTTGTTTCTCAGGTTCCTTCATCCTCATCGGCTCAGACTTAAATCATTTATCATCATTTGTGAAAAGTTAACGGAGCATTTTATGGTCAGGCTCTGGGTTACAAACTCTGTGAGCTTGAAATGAATTTAAACCTCGTATTGAGAGTAAATCCAGTCCTTCAGCAGATCAACCGTAAAAATGCCAGAATCATTTCAACCATTTCCACCAGAGACGTTAGACATAAATATAAAAAACACTATACGTTAATAAAAAATAATCAAAACTTTCGGTTTTGGCCAGGAATTTTTAATTCGGTGCATTGCTAGGCTTTGTCTGGCTAACTATCGCTAAACTCTTTTATACGAAACATCAAGCGAATCTGTAAATCGGGGTCTGTTTTACATGACGTGTATTATCTAATATTATTTAATTCAAGTATTTATTAAATAGTTCTTACAAAAAACCTTAATGTTCACCCTGTGTGACCCCCGGTGCGAGATGCTCACTCACCGCGCTCCTCATAACCACCAGACCATGTCTTACTTTCAGAATACCCAGCTGACAGGAACCCACTGGTGCTCAGTGCTCAGTCGCTCCAGCGCCGCTTTCAGGCTACGATACGCTCCGTCCAGGTTGTCGTTGACGAT
This sequence comes from Parotocinclus spilosoma, assembly GCA_033117975.1. NCBI lineage: Eukaryota > Metazoa > Chordata > Actinopteri > Siluriformes > Loricariidae > Parotocinclus > Parotocinclus spilosoma. Next base: position 1,938 of record JAVSBV010044903.1, read on the forward strand.
GGTGAGGTCGAAGTAGTGACCGTAAGCCCTCTGGATCCTCTCGCTCTCTTCCACCGTCCTCTTGAGCTCACAGTCCTGCTCGTACGTAAACAGAAACATTTCTAGATAAGCATTAGATAGGCGGGTCCATGATACGGAGGATCTGTAATTGGGCCGCTCTGCTGAAGAGCATTTTACAGAACGTACCGTGAGCTGTTTGGTGATGATGCCGGCCTCGATAGCCGATCTGTTCATGTCCTTGAGAACTTCAAAATCGGGAGCTTCGATGAACACGACGTAGGGCAGAAACTCGGCGGTCCGCAGCACTTTGAGGGCCTGCACAGAAAGGCCAGGTCTATTATGGACCTTATTAACGCTTGGATGGACCGACGACCTTAATCTCAGACATAGATTTGTTTAGATTTGCATCCCCTGGATTGGATGAGAGGATGTCTCACTGCCACAGTAACCTCCTGTTGGTTGTTCAAGTTGCCAACAAAGACGGTAGATTGATGTTTACATTTAGCAGATGCCCTAATCCAGAAAGGCTTACAAGCTTACTACTTTCAGTCCAAGCAGCCCAGGATTATTTGGCTTGCTTAATGGCCAAATGAATCTTGGCACCTTCTAATCAATAGACCAGTAACACTGTAGCCCCCAAAAGTAGTGAGCATGTCTGCACTTCCTACTGAGTAAACAAGGCAAAACGTACACTAGTACTCACTGACCTAAAGCCCTGTTCCCTCGAAAGAAGGGTCAGCATGTGCAAGAGGATTTACACTGCTCAGAAAAAATATTTTATTATGGGATATTTCCTTTTGAAAAAATCCCCTCATTTTTGTGAAGCAGCAAAAATTTGGACCAAAGAGAAAATTTTGGACAAGCTCACCTGCTGTCTTCCTGCATATCTAAAGTACAATATTATAAACACAACATTACAGACGCCGCTAGTCCTGACCCAATGCAAAAAAAAAAAAAGACTCGGCACCTGTGGGTTGACATCCAGAATGCAGATCTTCCCAGACTCAATCACTTCGTGGATGGAGTTGATCTTGGTGCCGTACAAGTTGCCGTCGTACTCTCCGTGCTCCAGGAAACGGCCGCACTTGATGTCCGTCTCCATCTCCCCGCGTGACATGAACAGGTACATCTGCCCCTCCTTCTCGTCCGCCTTAGGCTTGCGAGACGTGTCTGTGGGTCCAAAAAAAGTTGCGGTTATGGAAATCCTCCACTCGAGCGGATCCACAGTACATCTTCTGACATGGTGTTATTTTAGCTTCAGTAAAACACACAATGTTGTACCCGTATCACTGAGATAACAATGTAAGGCAGTGTGCATTACAGGGTGTGGTCGTGCCGTAGCGATGAGGTTGTGACATCAGCAGTTTGTTCTTTATGCTGCGCCGCCCGACTCCTTGGGCACCAATCAGAACCAGGGTCTTCCTCCGGAACGGCGGCACCTTTGCCACTTCCTCGTAGATCAGCAGCTCGTGTCGGTCAAACTCTGGAAGATTGAAGGAATGAAAAGTCTTAAAAGTCTTAGGAATCCTTTATTGCCCGGGCTGTAGTCGTGTTGTGTCAGGAACCTGGCATCGCACACTCGCAATTATTATGTGGGACCAATCAGGTTCATTTTGAGAGGTGGAGGGAAACTGGAACACTGGGAGAACATACTAAATTCCAAACACACAGACTTGATACCCCACAGCTGAGTTCTGGGTTCAGATCTCACCAAACTATCTGCCGTACGAGCTAATATTCATTTAATTTACATAGCAGCTTTACAGAAATGCCTTTAGAACAAACAATAAAAGCTAAACTAAGCAAATGTAAAACACAAAACTCAAGTCACTTCCTACCTGACTTAAGTGTAAATTATTAATTAAAGTGAACTTAATGTTTAGAAGCGCACAGAGAGTAAACAAGCAGTTGGACTGGGAGACGCTGGAAAGGGTGAAAGCTGCCACAGAAAATGGGAGGGAAATAATAGGATGTGTGGCGTTACCTGCGTTCTTGGTGGTCACGTACATCATTCTCTTCTTCTTCCTCCCCCCAATGCCTGCACACAGAGGTCCTGCAGACATCAGCACACAGCCAGGTAACACACAGAATAACAAACGTGCTACAGGAACATTTTCGTATCGGCCTGAATGTATCTGCCACTAGGGGGTGCGAAGTTTTCAGCAGTTCCATGATGCAGGACAAGGATGGAGCAGCAGGGTGATCCTGTTTTAAATCTAGATCCAGCGTTAACAGGAACGAGGTCCTTTTAGGCGTTTCAGTAAATCCACGGCATGCACGCTCGTACCTGAGGTGTTGAGCTCCAGGTCTCGCTTAACAAAGGCTTTCCTCTTCTCCTCCAGCAGCTGGCTGGGGATGAGACCCGCACTGCCACCCTCCAGGTGGCACGCCTGCAGATGCAGAGATTAGAACAAATGCAGGTCAGCTTTAGGGGGGAATGGGGTATTGGGTGCCTCCAGAGAAAAGGAAAGCTGTGATGGAAATACAGAGTTACAGAATAGGTCTACACAATATTTTAGAGACGGATTGATTGATTGAGATTAGATATAAGATACAGAAGCTTAATGATTAATAAACTAGAATCTTTTTATGTATGAGCACTAAATCACAGTTTAAATACCATTAAAAAAACAACCACCAACGTAAAGAAATTCGGGTTTTAATTGGATGGCTTGCATTAGCAGAGACAACACACCTGCCACCAGTTGGGGTCGTCCTGATTGAAGATCTGTAAGATTTCTCCACTGTGGAACCGGAGTCCAGCTTCTTTACAGGGGATCAGGTTATCATGAGTGGGGTCGTAATCAAAGTGGCACTTCACATAGGCCTGATTACACACACACACACACACACACACACACACACACAATCATTACTCACAGTGTAACCCAACCTAAGACATGGCCAGAGACTGATGTCTCTCCATCCATCCATTATCTTTCATTTAATCCACACCTTGTCTCGTGCCAGCTGGTGCCCACCCGGCAACTCTGGATGCAAGGGCAGGAACAACACAAGACGGGGTTCCAATCCAGGGTACACACACACACACACACACACACACACACATACACACAGTCCCACACTATGGGTAGCTTTAGAGACGCCAGTTAACCTAACACGCATGTCTTTGGACTGTGGAAGGAAACCAGAGTACCCGGAGTAAACCCACGCAGATATGAGGAGGACATGCAGACTCCACTCTGGGATTGAACCTGGTGCTTCCCACCGAGCCCCCAGTGAGGCCCAAGATGTATCTCCCTTTTTAAATAATGAAAATATATCTCGAGGTTCATTGCGTTCTGCCATGGAGCAGACGTCTCGTTTCGGTTCTACTAAGGATGCAGCCGCTGAAATGGGACGCTCTGCTACTCTGGTTAGGCGGCTCTGTGTAATCGAAAATCGTCACGTGCTCAGCTTTTAGCAGCAACGTTAAAGACGTGTGTGCAGTGGTACAAGCACACGTTTCATTATCAGCAGGCTGAACGTATAACTCTGTGCCACAAACGAGCTCTTCATGTAAACGAAGAATGTGGTCTAATTATCTAATCTGAGATCAGGAACGAGCTGTCTAAATAAACCCAGCAGGTAAGCACCCAGCGCATTGCGGTACAGTGCAAACACTCTCTTTCTCTCTCTCTCGTACATATTTACAGCAGACGTCTCTGTAGCCTGATGGGTAAAACAATCCGCCCGCTGTGAATAAGCATAGGTGTGCATTCATGCCCATTCATTGCGGTAAACAGTCACAGGAGAGTGTGTGAGTCAGCGCTCGCACCGACGTATTTACACTCTGTGAGAGTGTTTCAGCTATAAATACACACTATTAGCACTATGTTGTGCTCCGAGCATCGCGTATTGACCAATACCCCCACATAACCATCAAAAGAAGAGTGACTTTTAGGGGGGGATGGGCGGTTGGACCCTTTGGACCCCTCTCGATCTTACACTTTTATCTTTAATATGTTTAACATGTTAATCGTTAACACTACGAACGTACTCTATAACAGTACTCTTATGTAAACGATTGGGCAGTTAAATATGAACAAAGACATACGAGCACAACCATGGCTCAGGATGGCGGGAAAACTGGCAGGTGGGCACAGATGGGTCGGCCGTATGAGGCTTCAGTCGTGACCTACGTCAGGTGTAACCAAGCAAGCAGAAACGCTTCCAAAAAACCTAATGCAATGTTCCAAGTGGGAAGTTTATTCACGTCTCGCTGGGTATGTGATTACGTGACTCAGCCCGATCTCCCAGCATGCTTTGCAGCAGAGCAGAGGAGGCAGGTGTCCAAAGCTGGCATGCCTCAGCCTTCTTCGATCCAAATAAAGGAATTTATAGAGCTGAGGCAGCAGCTGTTTGTTTTTATATAAACATAAATCTGATACTCTATCGGATCAGATGCGCTTGGTTAACAGAAACATGGGGGCACCAATGGTCTGCGCTATTACTAGCGCTGACCGTGCAGAGCGGTCCGGGGACTTGAAGACTGTAGGAAGCTAGAACACAAACCTCCTACTTATTACGGGCACCTGATGTTTCCCAGTCATTACAGATATCTGACCCTTGGTCAGCACTTTTCTGATCATTAGCGGCACCCTGGAGCACAAAGTGGGTATTTAAGAACTGTATAATCATGGAGTCTTGGCCAATGATGTGATGCGTTCCACATAACAAGCAAGATTTTGGAGTAGAATACATACCTAGAATCCATTTTAAAGCTGTATTTGTGAACGGTTGTGTGTGTGTGCGTGCTGACCTGCCGTGGTGTGTGTGGCTCTTGATAGCTGGGCAGGATCTTGAGCACCACGCTGCCGCTGGCCTCCTTCAGCATGTCCTGCAGCACCTTGGGGTCGCTGCCCACCTCTTTCCCATTGACCTCTTTGATGACATCACCGACGTGCAGGAGGCCCTGCTGATCGATCATGCCGCCGTGCAGGATGCGCGCGATCACCAGCTCTCCGCCCTCCACGCGGAACGTCACGCCCTGGAGCACACAGAAGATCAAACCTAACGTTCCAGTTTCTGTTTTTTTATTTGACCTCTTTTCCCTCCCTTTCCTCTTCTTTCTTCATGCTTCGGTCCTACATACCAGGTGCTCTCCGGAGACTTTGCGGATGCCGACCATCCTGACGGCGTCTGGCGGGACGGGCTGGTTGTTGAAGGCGGGGTCCAGAAAGGCGCAGGGGCTGGGTGGAGGAGTCTCGTAGCTCTTGGAAGCCACAGAGTCATGCGTTTCCAGCAGAGACTGTGTGAGGAAAGATTGGGGTTTTAAGAGAGAACGCGTTCTGTTTTGCGTGGCTGTGTGTTTTGTACCTGGAAGTGCGGCTCGCTGAGTATGCGCACGAGCTCGTGAGCGGTCTGGCTGTGGTCGGTGAGCGGGGTAAGATCTTTCAGGATGTCCTGCACCAGCTCCACGTTGTTCTCACTCACTGCCTCCAGCTTCGGCTCCTCAAACTCCTTGTGAGCCTGTTTTTAATTCAGAAAATATGAGTGGTTTTATTCAAAACACTAAAGCGATGTGAGGTACAATCCAAGCTACTGAGCGTTAAAAGCCTTGCTCGTGGCATGTGCAGGGACTTGGCCCTAATTGTAGAACCGCTGTGCCTCCACTGATTCCACAGCTTTCAGTATCATGTGTGTCCTCGGGGATTAATGCTCCACACCAGCATGATGCAACAACACAGTAAACACTGGGCACTTGGGATGATGTGGCATCAGCAGAATGAACAAGCAGTGGTAAGGCCAGTTATTACATTTATGAAACTCTTCTGGACTGGCACCTTGTCTGATGCGTACCTCTGCCTGTGCCCAATGAGATCCACGACAGGGTCTGAACCCTTCCTGCCTAGATCTTCTTGATAATAATGTAAATAATTTAAGATATTACAATGACAAAAAGTCAGGTAAACACAAATTCAACTGGCAGAAATTCGGATGGTGTTTATATACACATCATTCGGGCATAATTATGATAGTGCTGCTTATCTCAGGTAGAGTGGGCGGGGCTTTAACTGTGTTTACAGGCAGAAAGGATGGTCCAGGAGAGATGTTCCAGAGCCACATGATCCTTTTGAACGAATTAAGTCGATGAGCTTGAGATTAAAACGGGAGCGACTTCAGTTGGGTTTTCAGGGTTTGGTTTTAACACCACTGTTTTATAGTTTATCCTACAAAAATAAAAGCATGTTTGCTTATCTGAGTATTGTCACACTATTGGACATTTGCTTGGACTGTTTATTTATTTTAGCAGTCCAGTTCCAGCATTTCAGATTGCAAATCAGTTAAGTCTGATAAAAAAAAACAACATCCTTGACCCATGGGAGTCTCTGTGCTGCCTTGTCGAGCTTAGTGTTTCCCCCGCTGAGCAATTCACGTTTTGCCTTTGTTTACTGACAGGTGTGACATTTAGGCTTAGAAAAGAACACAAAGCTGTTATAAAACCTGTCGGCTTTTTTGGAAATGCTCTCTTAGGTAGAGGAAGGATGGAGGAGGGTCTCTTTGCTTCGTGCATACGAGACGATGACGACAGCGTACGACCGCGGCGAGGGACAGGGAAGGCGTGCAGCACAGGAGGGAGTGCCGTGCATTTTAACATCTGCACATGTCGGGGTGATTGTGTCGCTGTACTTTAGTCGAATTGGTTTCTAATCAAGTTAGCAACAAGTTAAAAGAGTTACCTACAGTTAGGAGAATGCTTAATGAAGCAGAACACAACACAAAGAGCACACAGAAACGGAAACTTTCATATGGACAACGTCTTCATTCAGCTTCAGTGTTTTTGCGACGGTTACTGAGGGCTTGGGGACATCCCATAAACACTGGACGCCAGGTTGGAACCTAGCCTGGACAAAGAGTGATCCATTTCAAGCCATAACACTTTCACTCACTCGTTCATACTCCCGCTGATATATGGGCGGTTTAAAGTGTTCTGTTGTTTTAGGAAGGTCTGGGTGAGTGTTTATCAGTGTGTGTTACACACACTTACCACCGGACTCTGCATGATGCCCTTGAGGAAGATCAGGTCCAGATCGTTGGCGGTGGAGGAGCTGGTGCCGTCGCTTAGCGTATCCAGGACGCTGTGCATTGCTGCAGAAGAAATGATAAAGCAATATGATTTATTCATTACATGTCCTGTTTAGAGAGAATAGAGAATAAATCCTTGGCACGCAGACACACACACACACACGCACGCAGGTTACTGGTCTGTAAAAGTGTTCAACACAGATCGGGATATGGTGTGCTTTATATCAGCTCTTTCAGTTCAGAGCTCAGCCTTCCATTAGCTCATAAACAGGACAGACAGTAGATATAATTAAAACATGGAGCAGACGGGGTGTTTGTTTATACAAGGGGTTGATTCATGATCGCAAAACTGCATCTACAAACGACCTAAATCCACTCCAACGTGCTGTAGAGTCCCTTCACATTCTTCTTTTTCTCTCTCGAGTGTCCGTTTCTATGCTAAGCATTCTGTGTGAATGAGGAACATTTCCTGGAGCCTCGAGCAGCTGCTGTCTGATTGTCTTTAATTACGCACCAATTCTACGGCTTCCTCTCACTCACTTCCTCTCCTCTGTACGCTCTCACTTGCTATGATCTGATTTCGTCTTGTCCTGTTACAGCATGAGATGTTATGCTGTACATATACAAGACACTTCAAGATCAAAAATATGTGGACACTCAGCTTATACCTCTTTTTTTTATGTCCATCTAGGCCACCCAAGGAGGTCACGTCCCTTTTTGAGTGTTGGTCCGCCCAAGGTTTCTACCTTACATTTAAGTTTTTCCTTTCCACTGCCACCCTAGGCTTGCTTAATTTTCGATTGGCCTTTTAAGATAATATAAAGTTGTAAAGCCTGAATCTGGGCCACTTTTACACTGCAGGTGAAAGTCGTATTCAAGTTCCCTGCAAAGCTTGCGTTACTTTCATATGGAAACACAATAAATCATGGCATAAATGTGTGCATGTATAATGTGTTCATTCATGTAATTAAACACTCGGGAGCTTTTTGTGAACACGCTTTAAGCCTGCATGCCAACACACACGTGCACACTGAGTATAATCCGGTGTGAAACAAAATGAGCCGCAGCAGGAAAAGGATTAGCACATTCCAGTCTAATAATTACCACGCAGGAGATGGAGAGCTGAATCCAGTCGGAGACGATTCGTTAATAAACATGATTCGCAGGAAATCCTCAAAAATGTGCCACCAAACATTTCACTCCCTCTCATTTGGTACATTTGTCTCCTTTGATATTTTAGTTTTACGTTCTGCTCATAGAAAATATTACATTTTGTACCCAGTACATTCCGCTGGGACTGTGGTGGTTTGGTACTGGGATGTGGACCAGAACATCCAGGGTTCACGTCCCAAATCTCATGAGCTGCCACTGTCCAGTTCTTGAGGAAAGCCCTTAGCCCATACCTTCTGATTGTAAGGTTGTTGCAGTTGTAAGTCGCTTTGGATAAGGGATAAACGCTGTAAATGCACAGTTTATTTGCGTATTACATTCCCTAATCTTGATAATGGACTAAAGAAATTTGGCTTCTGTGCCCCCTAATATGTCTAACACAATACCACAAACAGTCATGGATCCATAGTTTTGCAAAATCTACACAAAATATCTCAATTCGCTTTGTTTTGTGCGCTGAAGCCCAGCAGCATTAAAAGCTAATGATCAGCACTCATGCGTACTTCTCACTCAGACACTGCAAGCTTTGTCATTCAAGCATTTGTAATTTAGATATGCGCTTTTTAAATAATTCATCAGTCTGGTAAATGAGGCGTGCCATGTAAACACCCCTGTATAGAGTTCCTGACATGTTTCCAGTGAAGTCATTACTCCTTCTTGGTGGATACGGATGTACGAGACTGGAGTGTGTGAAAGGCCACTGATTATTTCGATTTAAGATTTACCGGGTGGGGGGTAAGAGAAAACCTGGAAACAAAAGCACCATGTCTCATCGGGAATACATTATCAAAGTTAGGAAGGAAGGAACCTGGCAGACAACCTGTTGGGTGTTGTTATTTTAGAGGAATTACATAAAGCTCAAAACACGTCAAATCTGGTTAATTGGACCACCGATTATTGGGACCAGCTGTTTATTCGGACCAAATCCTAAAGTACAGAAACAAATCCTATTATATACGTGTAATGTTATTCGCTTATTTGGACCAAA
>JAVSBV010044913.1:0-11124 GCA_033117975.1 Parotocinclus spilosoma
CAATGGTGGGTTAAGGGTCTTGCTTAAGGACCCAACTGTGGCAGCTTGACAGAGGTGGGATTTGAACCCAGGACCATTAGGTTCATTCAGGTCGAGAGTCCAGTACTTTAACCGCTAGGCTACCGCAGTCCTACATATATCAAATATGATTTTGCATAGCAAAATTGCAAGTATTTTACGCATGTTTAAGGTAGACAAGGCAATGATATAGAGTGTATATACATTTCCCCTTGTTTTGCAATACAATCCAATGCTAATGAAACCCCATCATACATCTGGGAGCACCTGAATACATAGAATTGAGGTGAAGGTGGGGTAGATGCTTGCTTGCTTGCTTAATGAAACTAATGGCACATTGTAAGAAACTGCTGTGGTAACTGTCTCGTCCTGGATGGGTTTGATAGAATCTACCTGAAGGTAGTTTCTGGGACATTTGTTTTGCCAGATGCGTGCAGTCATTAACCATTTTTACAGCATGTATCTTCTGCTGGTACTATTCATGGATGGACATGAGTAGGCAACCCAAAATCTGCTCTGCAGTACAAACAACCTCCTATAGCGGTATTTTAGCCTGTGAAGAGGAGGAGGGGAATGGATGTAAGAATCTTTAACGCACTTAGAGGCTCTATAAAACTGAAGCATTATTTGCTCAATATTGTTAGTAAAGTCAAATTTATTTTAAATAGCAACTTTTACAAATATCTAGGCCCATAGCCCCAACTGAGCAATGATGCTGGCAAGAAAGAACTCTCCAAATGTGATAAGGAAAAAACCTTAACTAGTATACTTTACAATAGAATAGAATGCCTTTATTGTCACTATACACAGGTACAATTAGATTAAATACACAGAAGCTAAATAGAAGAATTAATGTGAAGTATATAATTAATAAGAACATTGTTTTTTGAAATAATATGTAATTAGAAATAGGCTGTATATTAAAGGGGAGGGATCCATATTATTGGTAGGAAAATAAGTAAACTGTGATATAATACCATTTGCATTAATAATTGATAAATACAATACACAATTTAAGCATGTCTCTTTTATGTAGCAGCCTGAGACAACACAGACACTGTTGTGTTGAAACGGGTGCCAGTAGACCAGCTTGGAGAGAGAACAGGATATGTAGTTAGGGATGTTAAGAATATGTACTCAGAACATGTGTGAAGTGTGGCAGGAGACTCCATGACCTATGGTTGTATATCTAATGCTATCATACTGATTTAGCTATAGCAGATGTTTGTTTATTTTGGTAACAGTGGCCATCTTAGCGACACGCAAGTTATATCCATACAAAATACTAGTCATATATACACACACAAGTGAATGGCAATTTAGAGTAATCAATTAACTTAACACATGTCTTTGGACTTTGGAGGAAACCGGAGTACCCAGAGGACACCCACACAGACACAGGGAGAACATGCAGACTCCACACAGAAAGGACCCAGGTCTCTCCACCGTGGGATTGAACCTGGAACCTTCTTGCTATGAGGCAAGCCACCGTGCTGCCCCTAGCTATAGCAGAACTTCACTGGTAGTTTATTTATTTTTTTCAAGTGTTCTACTAGTTGAATGACAAAAAGAAACACGCAGGAAGTTTTAGATTGCAGTCATTATTCTTTTTTTTTTAATTTATAATCAGGGCTTGCTTGTATTGTATTTATTTATAAATTTGAGAGCTGGCCTGATGTTTTGTTTTGCCATTGGGCATAATTGGCCATTTTATAGCATACTTGTGAGACTGTTTGAGATTTAAGCAGGGTATCAGTTGTGGTGTCCTTTTATGAGTGTGTGAATCAGATGTGCAAAAGTGCTACTAGCTAAACTTTTTTGTACAACTGCAAACAATTAAGCCAACTAATATCTTCTCAAAAGCACCAAACAATAATTTACTACTGTATATCATGTAGCATTTTAATTTTAGTAGCAGCTGCTCTGTCCTGGAGGAGACAGCGCTTACAGAACAACATGATGGACTGTTGCTCTGTCCAGGGTATGCCTGTGCTCAGCAAATATAGACACGTACAATAAAAGCTTGTAATTCAGCGAGTTGGCAAAAGATAAACACTAAAAATGTTGCAACATGGACAAGATGTTGAATAGGTGATTCTAAACTGATCTACATGCACATCTCAAAGAGAGAACTCCTGTCAACTTGTGATAGGTGTTTTACCGAAATGACCAAAGCATATAATCTCTGGATGTAACGAAGAGGGTAGGAAGTAAATTAAAAATACCAGAAGACATAATTTCTGCTCTAAATTTTAAAGACACTTAAAAATTTAATCCTGAATTCCTTGACACCCTATAAATTGTGACTTTGCTATAGATAAACCACACTAAATCTTCTGTCCTGAGTAGTGCTGAGAGGTAATTTGTGGCATTAAATCAGAAACAAACATCACATACTGTTGGCTACGTCTGAGGGAACGGAGGTTGTTTGCAGGATCCAAACCCAGCACTGCAACAGTTGTTGGTACAAAGTCCACTGTCCAGGTCATGCTTACATCTGTGCTTTGTGTTCTTCTGATGTAGGCCAGTTCACTAAATTGACGGAATAATTACTAATGAATCATTTATATATTTATTTATATACTTATTTTACATCCAGCACCTAAGGTAGCAGTGATTTTCTGATTTGAAAATCAGATGGTAGATTTTAATTTATAATAAGTTTAGTTTATATTGGGGATTGAACGTTTGTGATCCCTATAGAACTTTCTGCCTTTCTACCTATATGACCAAAAACTTAATCAGATTTTCCCAATGTCCCAAAATTAGCTAAATAGAACTTAGTCAAACCATTATAAGATAAAACAGGAAATTGGTCCATTATTAAACCTATGAATGGCAAAAGAATGTAAACCTCTAAGGTTTTCAATCAATGGGATGCCAGCGGGGTTGCGAATGGGTACACTGTTATATTTAAGGAACAAGGATATAAAAGGAAATTCTGCATGGCATTTCTCCATAGCACATTTACAGAAGTGTATCAGGGGACCAACAAATAAGTTTTCTGAGGGCAATAGAAAAATAGTTGTTGATGCTTGCCAGGCTGGAAAAGGTTCTAAAACCTTTGGACTGTACAAAGACTGTGACCACTGTTATGCTCCCCAGAAGTGGTCAAAAAACAAAGATCAAGTCCACAAGGTCAAAAAGTAGTCCAAGGTAACTTCTTAGCAACAAAAGGTCTCTCACATTAGGTAATGGTAATGTCCATGATTACATCATCAGTAAAGCGCTGGACAACAGGTGTGAATGTCAGGGTTGCATGGCAAAAACAACACTACACTACAAAAAAATAACTAGATGATGATAATAATAATACATAAGATTTCAATCAATGGGGATGCCAGTGGGGTTGCGAGTGGATACACTGTTATATTTAAGGAACAAGGATATAAAAGGAAATCCACACTTCACACAAGATCACTCTTTTCTGCTGTAAATATTTGAAAGGGCAACAGGTTCTCGTGGTGACAGAAACTCGTCGTATCAGGCTGGATGAGCGAAATAAGGTAATGTAGAATTTGGAACAAACTCTCTCAACATCTCAGGGTTGAATGGCTCTTCAGTGAGCTTAGAGACCTTGTTTCCTAGCTCATTGGGATCTGTGAGTGGCGCTTCTCCACGTGATCAAGGGCAAGAGTGTTTGGATTACGGATAAAAACAGGGCACTTGAGACATATCTAAACTCCTTGAGATATCAAGAATAAGAGCAGTACAAGAGAATGCTGTTATTTGAGATTGAATATACGAGGGTCAATAATGGCTGATATTTTTCCCCACCACAGTTTTTAGTCGATATGGCAAGCTGTTTTGACATTTTGACATTTAATTTTTTACATTCACAGCATTTAGCAGATGCCCTTATGCAGAGAGACTTACAGAAGGCATTTCTTTTACAAATAGCCAGTATATATTTGTGCTTAATATAACAAAATTATACTAACTGATTTTCACCTCTGGTCTGAGTGTCTATGTGTTTGCCAGATTTTGTGTGTGCGTGCGTGTGCGCACACGGACCCGAGAGACCGAGTAAAGGGACTGGTGTAAGAATAGAGTCAAGGACAGTTTATTGTCCCAGCATATCGATGGCATAGGGTAAGTACCAAGAAAGTCTGTCATAAAGTAGTTGTAGTTTAAGGCCCATGCAGACAGAGGACAGAGGGGACACGTCAGGCTCCGGACAAGCTGCTGTTTGTTATAAAAACACAATGTCATCACAAAAACAGTATACATACTTTTTCTAAAATCATTTTGTTCATTTCACATTAGCATCAATGTTTTTTCATGAAGAAAGCAAGGTTATATCGATACTAATCAGAGTAACTTACGAGTATCCATGAGTATCTTAGAAAGGTTGTGCACCTCATACTGCACACACAGACCAAAATAATAAGGTGATTCAATGCAAATTTGGCAAAAATTAATCAAATTGTAGCATTGTTCCCCTTTGCTCTTTGTACTTTTCTAGCTTTTTTTACCCCACTAATTTTGGCTTAAGACAGCTTAACATAAGCTTGGCATTTTCCTTTAACATACCAACAGAGTATGGTTGTACACACAACAGTAAACCCATGCAAATATGAGGAGAACATGCACACTGCAAATGAACGATCCCCTGCTCCGTGGAACTCTTAAGTCTCTGACCATTAGGAAAGTGGGTAAGCCGGGGGTTGTCCCCTTAGATTGTAGAAATCGAGGAATATCAATTCATCAAATAGATGATGATATTGCTGCAGAGAAAACATTTTTGGAAGAAATGAAGAATTAAAGGACGACACAAAAGGGCCCTTAATTATGAGCAAATTTTGTTTAGAAAATTTCTCTATCAAGCATAATCCATGCTCCTGTCCCAAGAGTATAAACTGCTTTGGGAAAGAGCTTAAATTAACAGCACCAACTTACTAAACAAGGCATGTTTCCCACTTTATGCTCCACTGGGCTTGTCTGGTGAGGGGTCTGTTAAAGAAATTGGTTTTATATGGGCCTTGTTATACAACCTTGTGTTTATACTTACGATTAATATGAAGGCCAGCTTGAGATTTGCTGAATTAGAACATTTTGAAGTACATCTTATCATACATTATTCATATGTTGGCCTGCCATTTTAATACCTGTTTTGAAGGATATTGTTATTAGCTGCATATGAAACCGAGAGTGCTCTCACAATGCACAAGCTCATTCTCCCCCGATGGGATGTGGATGATCTTTATCACCTATATGCTCAGTCTTTATGTAAAACTGTGTAGGCAGACACAGTGCAAATGATTATGTAACACAGACCTAAGTTCTTAAATCCTAAGCATTGCTCGCGTAACCTCGGGCCACGCCTCTACTCAATTTCACACTTATTATTTGGGAGAAAGTTCTGGCCATACAGAAATACCTATGTATTGATGTGTGTACATCAATCTCAAGAGCAACAAACCCATTAGGATAACCCAAGCAAATAAGCCAGACAATATCTTCTCCTTATCTTTAACTTTTTGTATGATCAGCTCTTTCTTGAAAGCAATGAAAGGTAGGGGTCCTTCAGCATCCGCTTGAGTCTGGACGAGCCATTGCTTACCGCAGTAATGAGAGCGTCACCCTGTGCAAATTAATGAAGAGTGTCAGTCTCTGACAGGATAAAAAGAGCACAGCTTTTGTTACTTTGGCTAATGTGAAGTGACAGCTGGCATGAGGTGGTGGCACAGTATCTATAACAACTATATCAAACAAAAAACAAATCAACCGATCCAAATGACAGCCTTATAATCAGAGAATTGAGAATTGTGGTAAAGAAGTAAAAATCGTCATTTAATTAACTCAGATAAAACTAAGGTCTTATTAGATGGACCCATGACTGTAAAAGACAGGTTAGTTACATCTATGCCCAGTTCAACTGTAAAAAAATGTAGGTGTCACATTTAATTCAGATCACTCCCTTGACATGCACAATAACAACGTCACACGAATAGCTTTCTTTCCGTTACATAATATTTCTAGACATATCTTTTCTATTTGTGATGCAGAAAAACTGGTTCATGCATGTTTACACTTGAGGTTAGAAGTACTGTAAATTTGAAAATTTGAAATCAAATCTGTCCTGTTCAGGCATCTTTACACTGGTTACTAGTTCATTTCTACATCGGTTATAAAATGCTTCTTGTAACTTATAAAGCTCATGGCTTGGGACAGGCTCTACATGGCCTATCCCAAGGTGCAGGACTTATTTTAGTTCCTGGAATTTAAGAAGTCAGAGCAGGGGAAAAGGCTTTCTTATGCATGGCCCACAAACTATGGAATAAACTCCCCACTTTAGTCCAAAATACAGACACTCTCACTTTTAGGTCTAGGCTAAATTACATACTTATTTACACAGTATTTTGATCTGGACTGGGATGCATGGCTTAGGTTACTGGGGTTACTGGGGTTATGTCTGGCCTGCCTGCCTTGCCATACCCTGATCTTTGGCCAGGAGTGTCTGGGGTCGGGTTTCGGTTCTCCTGAACTTGACTTCTGAATTTTTATCTTAGACTAAGGGCAGAGCTGGGCTACATAGCCTCCTTAGTGCAAGCACTCAGATTTGTTGATTGCTGAGAGGTGAGGTTTTTCCTTGCCACTGTCACAATAGACTTTCTCAAGTTGGCATTGGCCTTATAAGATAATATGATATTGTAAAGCTGGTTTGAGAACAAGCTCAATTGTGAAAAGTGCTATATAAATAAATCTGACAAGACTTGAAAAAAATCTTATGATAACAGATAATTAATAGCTGTTTTAACTAAGCATGCATGAGACCTTCTGTGCCTGGACTTGTACTTGCTAAAGATAGAAAAAGGCCATGCAGCATTGGCATAGTGACACTTCTCTTAATATTAGATGCTGGCTGAAGGCTTGTCAGTCATCAGTGAAGCAACTGGTGAATCCAGAACCTTTTACACACTTTCACTAACAGCATTTTTCATTGCATGTCTGTTCAAGCAGACGTCAGCCCACATTGCTCTGTGGGACAGTGCCACAGTGATCTAATGTACTGTGATAGATTGGACTAATGACCAGAAAGACTGATGGATCAAGTCTTAGCACCTTCAAATGATGGGCCTTCCAATGATCAAACCTTAGCTGTTTGTGTAATTCAGGTCAAGCCAAGCTTATTTACATAATGCTTTTCACAGCCAAGCATTGCCTTTAAGCAGCTATACAACTATGTAGACCCACAGCAAGTCTAGGACGACAGTTGTGCAAATGTGACAAGGATCAAACCTTGGCTGGACTAAGACTCATAAAAGGGCACCTTGGGAAGCCTATATTTTATAGATAAGAATTAAAATACACTTAAATAAAACATTTAATAATCAATTAGTAAATATGCTGTAGACTAAATGCATATAATCTATACTTAAAGAAAGTATATTCATAATATATATGTAGAATAAAATAAAAAGATTACTATACCTCTATGAAGGATGTGAAATAATTTCAAGTCTCTCTGCATTATTTAATCCGGTAAATGGAGGAACTGTAGGTTTTTATGTCTTAAGCATTTACATTTTGGTGGTATGAGATCCTCATTGAACAGGAGGTAGGAGGACGGTGATCTAGATAGGTGCTTGTGCCAACTTGCTGTTAATCCTGTAGCGATTAAAGAAAAGTCTTAAATTCGTATGCCTTTCTTTTAATTTATTTTGGATACATCATCTGCTAATTAAAACATTTAAGAAATTGAGGGCTTTCATGGTTTAGTTTGTAAGATGCTAGACTTTTGAAAAGAAATTGCTGATGCTTGATATCCAAACACCACCAAACTGCCACTGTTGTTCCAATGAGCAAGGTCATTAACCCTCAGGTGCACTCATTGTGCTTTGTAAGATAGTGCTGGTTGTGTTTTCCATGAATAATACGTCTGTAAATACTGTATTTTTCTTTATACGTATTTTTATACATTATGGTGTATTTGCGCATGCAATTCTAAATTTACATCCTTCAACTTATGCTGACTGAACATTCCAATGCAGACATTGCCGTAACTGTGTATTCAACAGAACAGCTAGTGTTCTCCACTGGGAGCGTTCAACAGACCTATAAAGCTCCATGAGCTGCAGCAGCTAACTTTTACGTGTCTCTGAAGAATCACATATTCCTTAGACTGCTTAGATTAGTGTCTGTCGCATGTACACATTTTTTGCATCCAAACTCAACTGGAAAAGTTTTATAAACATTGTAATTCGTACAAAACTGCAACTCCTCCCAGAACTAAACAAAATAAGATGACAAATCACCTGTTGAACTATTACAAGTGACGTGCATTATGTAGAGTATCTACATTTTTAAAAAGGCACATAAAACCAATAATATCCCAGCGTGGGTGGGTCCTTATCATACATACCTGCCTTGTTTGTTTGACAACATATGCAGCATGGCTACTTACAAAAACAAATGAAAAATCATTGAACATCAGTATGGAGCTGGATTAGATCTTGCACAATGGAAACTGAACATGCAGCAGTTGCTTGCAAACAATTATCATAATAATTAACAAATATTAATTAAATAAATGATCAATTATATAACCACAACAACAGACAAAACATGGTTCAAAGATATGATGATATAGCATAACCTATATGCATATGTGAGAAGCAAGTTAAACTGTATTCACTATGGTTACATTACATTACATTTAGGCATTAAGGCGATACCTTTCTCCAGAGAGACTTAAAGCTGATCAAATTTGACAATGAAAGCAATTGTGGGTTAAGGATCTTGCTCAATGGCCCAACAGTGGCTGCTTGGCAGAGGTTGGATTTGAACCCTGGCACTTCTGATTCACAGTCCTGTAACCAACTTAAAAACAACTGTAATATGTTGTTGCTTATGTCCCATATCCCCAGTTCTAAGGCAGGCTGGATAAGTGTTCTTCATGAAATACACTGCCTATGGCTAAATTCAGTGTAATTCAGTGTTGCATTGTTGAGTGCAGAGTGGTGCGCTAGTTATTTAGTACTGCAGAAAAGAAAACTGGTCCTGAATAGTACTTCATTCTGGAATCCTTGGAGTATTAAAAATATGTTGTTACATAACCTGTACCGTGTTCTCCGCATTGGCAGGGTGAGCATGAGTAGCATGAGTAGCGTGCCATTATGAGTATTGTAATAATAATACATTTTATTTGTCATGCACTTTACAATTGAAAGGAACCTCAAAGTGCTACATGATAAAATACACAATAAAATTTCATAATTATAAACAGTAATATCTTAAAAGTCCACCTTTTGTTGCAAAAGGACCGCATAAAGTCCATAAGGTTCTACTTTTAAATGTTTAAAATATAAAAGGCTAACTATGTGTTATAAAATTTTCTAAAACGAAAGGTTTTAAGTGCTTTTTTAAAACTTTCATTCGACTGAGATATCCTTAAAGGTCCGGGAGGGCATTCCACAGCCGAGGGGCAGCAGAACAAAAGGCCTGATCACCCATAGTGATAAGCTTATTTCTTGGTTGCATGAGATGGTGAGTATTGCCGAAGTGGAGGGATCGTGATGAGCAGGTCTTTTAGATAGGTGGGAGCATTGCCGTGGATGCACTGATGGGTAAGAAGGGTGACCTTGTACTCTATCCTGGCAAAGATGGGAAGCCAGTGAAGAGAACGGAGGACTGGGGTAATGTGTTCATATTTTCGTACTCTCATCAGGGCCGTCTCAGCACTATTCTGGATATACTGTAGCTTCTGAAGAAGGAGTGAAGGTGAGCCATTGTCAGCTGCCATTAGAAGGTCATTGCTGACCCTTAACAGAGCTGTTTCTGTGCTGTGAGCAGAACGAAAGCCAGATTGAAATGGAATTGGCAGAGTAAACAAGCAACGATGTAGCACATAAAGACTGGCCACATTATCACATTATATTTTGTAACAAAAACCCTATTAATTCAAGCATTTGTTCAAAATTTGGTGTTGGCAGCCATTTCTCTGTCACATATCACATGTTTCTTGTCAGCTGTCTCACACCTAGCATCCAGACCCTCTCAGAGCAGCATTATTGAATTAAGATGTGGTAACTGGACAGCCCATTTAGTTAAGTATAGCACTGCCTTCATCCTCTCCAGGTATATCATCCAGAGGTTTGAGATTATGAGGTGTATGATGAAATAATCTATAAAATGGTCTACCAGGTCACAAAGGAACTCATGGTAACTCAGTCACAATGGTTAATACTAATGTGCGTGAGTCTACAATTAAAAGAACGCTTACAGACGCCCTTATCCAGACCAGAGTGACTTGAAGTACAAGCAATTATGGGTTAGGAACCAAACGGTGGCAGCTTGGCAGAGTTGGATTTGGACCTTCTAGCCACTAAGCCACCACAGTTCCACCACAAGACATAATTGAACAGCTATGGTGTAGCTTGCAATGTTGCAAGGAAAATGTGCCCCAAAAAGAACATGTCCATTTGCAGTTTAACCCATTAAAAACAATGATCCCCATTTGGGGATACTGATGGGATGGGATTGGATGTAGGCGGACAGAAATAAAGTAAAAAATGTTCAAAAAAAGAAAATGGCCAGGAGTGTTCTTTATTGAGGAACAAATGCAGCAGTTTAGCATAAGCTTCTTGTTCTATCTCTAATAACTGATGGTGATATTGTCAAGATTCAGAAGTGTTTTTTTGCACCTGGGCCAGGACAGTGAGCTCTGAATGATACCAGCACTTGTTAAAGGAAAGGTCAGGACAGAAACTGAAAAGATTGTTTGTCATGCAGCAAGATGGCTACCCTTAGCTCACAAGTTGTTCTACTAAAAATGTTTAAAGAAGTATAAAGCTAATGTAATGTTATGAGCAAATCTATGTTCTGGCCTTAAAATGGTGTGGAAAGACCTGAAGTGTTTAGCTGAAGTACCAGAAAACCACAAATTTCTGAGCTAAAGCAATCCTGTATAGAGGAAATTTCTAAAGGTCTTCCAAGCCTATGTAATGGACTGATCAACCGTTACCATAAATGTGCAGATACAATGTACAGTTATTTTTGATTTGGGTCACAGTGGACACTTCAAACAGACTCTTCAAAATTCAGATACCACTTGCTTTTTTATATGCTTGACCAAATTATATTTAAAACATATATATATATTTA